>JBBLXU010003612.1:0-31822 GCA_037893425.1 Campoplex nolae | reverse complement strand
GCATATGCAAGCAACCTCATATTCATTAATGGATTGGCAAAATTTGAGCGTAGAGTCATATTGTTACACAATTCTGCCACATCGTAAAAATTGAGCCAAGAAAGTGCGTAGTTTTTACAGAAGAAACTTACAAAGGAATAAATGCAACAAGAAACTGGATGGCATTCTTTCTCTATCGGAAACTTTATCACTTTATCGTAATGATTTGTAAACGCCAAAAAAATGTTGAAAAGTTTCTGTGGAAAAACAGTCATATCACTGCTGAATGCTGGAACACCATGTTTACCTTTTAATAAAAACACGTTGAACAAAGAAGACACAATCAAATAACCAAACAATCACCTGTTTTCAAGTGTGGAATGATGGGTTATATTACCGAAGTGTTCAAACAAAACCACCAAAAGACTGAACGGACGAATCAACTTTTTTGTAGTATGCTGACCCAAGTCACTGGAATCAATCACAGGAGTTAATATCCATTTTGTTTCGACTTCGGTGTTGAATGCCCTTTAATTGCAGAAAGTTTCAGCAACAGATTTGTCACCTTGTTGTTGCACCAAGAGTATTATGCATTAATACAGATTCTATCACTAGTATCCTTCAAATATAGTCGAACTTTTATTTCATGTTTTACCCGAGTACAGTGAGTTTTTGATTGGCTAAATCGAAATTTCGACGGCCTTTCAATTAAAAAAATATACCCATAAATTTGGTGCGAAATAGACATGCCAACAGCGTTTGAAAATATCAGGCAATGAAAACAAATCTAATGGAATTATTAAAAAAGCATCGAAGCGAACACCAACTAGCAAAAAATTTTTTTAGAAGTCAACGACGCCCTCATATCATCTAAGTCTTGAAGAAAGACAGATTGAAAAATGCGATGAATTGTTGTCATAATTCGACCAAGTACTTCAATATTCGCGAGTCCTATTCTATTGGTAAAACAAGATGGACTACCGCATGCGTGGACTACCGCGAATTGTTCTAAGTCATCGTTTCGATCACTAACTTTCGCTCATTAATATGATCAAATTGATTAACAAAATATTTCATGTTCCGACATGGCCTCGTGGATTCACAAATACCACTACTCAGAGTCTATGTAGAACGAACGCACATTTAGCACTTGAACAATCTTCTTCGTATACCTTTTCGGTAATGCCCCGAACGCCGTATCAGAAATATAACTAGCCTTCTTCTTCTCGTATTTACATGGATGATATAATTAGAAGTACCATCAGCTACCATAGAAGAAGGATTATCTAGACTCAAAATAATTTTGAAAAACTTTGAGCGAGCTTGCGCCTTTCTTCAATGTCAAAAATCGCTTCCTTGTTGTACAGAGTTTTTTGGGATATTAATGGTGAACTAAACCAAATTCCTCAGCAAATAATTGCATTAAATTCCCCCAAAAATAACAATTTAATTGTTTATCAAATTATTGATTGTCATATTCGACAATTTATTCAATAGTGCTCTCCGAAAAGCACCATATAAGTTCACTCGGGTCCTCAAACAAGCAATAAACTGAAATCAGTATTTGAAAATATAAATGTATTATTATTTCGCCCCAAGAATATTAATTGATTTCGCGATCTCTTTGATCTACCACCCGACAGAACCACATTGAAGGAGACGCGAGTTCAGAAGGTTATGGTCCAATTTTAATACAAGAAGTGAACAAAAACTCATACAGCGGAGTACTCAATTAAACAAACAATTCCAGTGGAATCGCGCAACACTATGGTTTCAGCCGTTGTCAATGCAGTAAAGCATTTTCGACATTACCTTTACGGACAAAAATTTATTGCTGTGCCACTGACTGTAATTCATTGAAATCTTCTAAAACAAAACTTGATTTAACACCTGAGTACACTGTGAGTGAGCTTACAAGCTTTTGATTTCGATATTCTTTACAAAGAAGGTAAAAATATGGTTTATGCCGATTTTTTTCAAGAAACTCTTACCAACAGAAAAGATTAAGTTCGTTGTGAAACCCTCAAAAAAACGAACAAAAAGAAAAACATGTTCAATTAACGCAAATATCCCCGAATTGGCTTGAAGTAGAACAAAATCGTGATGCAGAATTAAAAATATTATAGAAAAACTGAAAATAATGATTCACCATCAGAAATAGATTCTACTTATCAATTAAAATCGAAAATCCTTCACCGAAAAATCCAAAGAAATAATAAAGAAACATGGCTTCCTATAATACCTATGGCATTTCGGTGGTCAGTCATATACACGAAGCAATCTTACATCTGGGATGGGAAAAAACATTAGAAAAAGCATATCAATATTATTGGTTTCCTCACATGTCCAAATATGTAAGAGAATTGGTCGAAAATTGTTATACTTGTAAAATATCGAAACCAACCTCAGGAAAACAACCAATAGAACTCCATCCTATCCCAAAAATCAGTATACCATGGCATACTATTCATTTCGATGTCACTGGTAAATTAAGTGGAAAAAATAATACAAAAGAATATGTATTTGTAATGATTGATGCATTCACAAAATTTACTCTATTAAGTAAATTTACAAGAGTTTATAGCGAGAAAATGGATATTTCTTGACAATCAAAACATTGAATCTTTGAAGTGATGAAATAATTACTTTCTCAATGGTCTTATTGACTTATTTCGGCAAAGTAAATATTCTCGACAAAAACCTGTACTTTTTTTCCATTAAGCAAAAATTTACGCGTGATAGCCTATTGAATGAATTTTTTTCATCCATGAAACTTCGAACGGCTATAACAATGGAACGATTGTTCTGAGCGTATTACTCGTAAGGACTTTTTTTGTAGGGAATTCAATTCTCTATAAAATTATGTGAGTGACATTTCTGTGCGATTTTTTCCTCAAGAGTTGTAACACAATGTTCAGAGACCACATTATTTTCCTGTGTTATTCTTATGGAAAATCTTCAATGCAATACAGCTTCGCGAAATAATTTAATTTTGAGCTCTCCTTGTAGCATGCTTCTTTTTTTCCTATAACTAAACTTTTTTCGGTGGATGCAAGCGAAAAAAAAAATATCGCCTTTTTTCCGCACACCCTAATATATATATTTTCTGTGTTCTTGATTACTAATCTCTTTCCTGAATTAAAATTGGTAATATATGATTCGCTGTGTCATTGAATACGAATATGTATCCAAAATTCAAAAATGCCGATTAAATAATACAAAAAGAAAAATAATATTTCGAAACCATTATTTTCAGAAATTTTTTTGTTAATCATATTTGAGACCTTAGAAAAATAATATTTCCAAACCATTATGAGCCGAAATTTTTTTGAACATATTTGAGATCTATGACATATATATATCACATATATATATATATATATATATATATATATATATATATATATATATAACATATATAACATATATATACATATGTGATGTATATATATATATATATATATATATATTAGGGTGTGCGGAAAAAAGGCGATATTTTTTTTTTCGCTTGCATCCACCGAAAAAAGTTTAGTTATAGGAAAAAAAGAAACATGCTACAAGGAGAGCTCAAAATTAAATTATTTCGCGAAGCGCATTGCATTTGAAGATTTTCCATAAGAATAACACAGGAAAATAATGTGGTCTCTGAACATTGTGTTACAACTCTTGAGGAAAAAATCGCACAGAAATGTCACTCACATAATTTTATAGAGAATTGAATTCCCTACAAAAAAAGTCCTTACGAGTAATACGCTCAGAACAATCGTTCCATTGTTATAGCCGTTCGAAGTTTCATGGATGAAAAAAATTCATTCAATAGGCTATCACGCGTAAATTTTTGCTTAATGGAAAAAAAAGTACAGGTTTTTTTTGTCGAGAACTATTTACTTTGCCGAAATAAGTCAATAAGACCATTGAGAAAGTAATTATTTCATCACTTCAAAGATTCAATGTTTGATTGTCAAGAAATATCCATTTTCTCACTTATAAACTCTTGTAAATTTACTTAATAGAGTAAATTTTGTGAATGCATCAATCATTACAAATACATATTCTTTTGTATTATTTTTTCCACTTAATTTACCAGTGACATCGAAATGAATAGTATGCCATGGTATACTGATTTTTGGGATAGGATGGAGTTCTATTGGTTGTTTTCCTGAGGTTGGTTTCGATATTTTACAAGTATAACAATTCTCGACAAATTTTCTTACATATTTGGACATGTGAGGAAACCAATAATATTGATATGCTTTTTCTAATGTTTTTTCCCATCCCAGATGTAAGATTGCTTCGTGTATGTGATTTATTACTGACCACCGAAATGCCGTAGGTATTATAGGAAGCCATGTTTCTTTATTATTTCTTTGGATTTTTCGGTGAAGGATTTTCGATTTTAATTGATAAGTAGGATCTATTTCTGATGGTGAATCATTATTTTTCAATTTTTCTATAATATTTTTTAATTCTGCATCACGATTTTGTTCTACTTCAAGCCAATTCGGGGATATTTGCGTTAATTGAACATGTTTTTCTTTTTGTTCTTTTTTTTTAGGGGTTTTCACAACAGGAAGAACTTCATCTTTTTCTGTTGGTAAAGAGTTTCTTGAAAAAAAATCGGCATGAACCATATTTTTACCTTCTTTGTAAAGAATATCGAAATCAAAAGCTTGTAAGAAAGCCCACCATCTGTGTACTCGAGGTGTTAAATCAAGTTTTGTTTTAGAAGATTTCAATGAATTACAGTCAGTAACAACAATAAATTTTTGTCCGTAAAGGTAATGTCGAAAATGTTTTACTGCATTGACAACAGCTAGTGTCTCTAACTCATATGAGTGATACTTTGATTCCACTTTCGTTGTTCGTTTACTGGAGTACTCCACTGGATGGAGTTTTTTGTTCACTTTTTGTATTAAAATTGCACCATAACCTTCTGAACTCGCGTCTGTATGTAATTCTATCGGGTAATTTGGATCAAAGATCATGAGAATCGGTGTATTTGTAAGTTGTGTAATAATATCTTGTCTTATATTTTCGTGCTCTGATTTCCAGTTTATTTTGCTTTTGTTTGAGAGTTGAGAGATGAGGCTATATAATGGTGCTAACTTTTCGGAGAACTTGTGAATAAATTGTCGAAAATATGAAGCCAATCCAATGAATTGTCGTAATTGGGTTATTGTTTTTGGGGGAGGTAAATTTTTCAATGCAATTATTTTGCGAGGATTTGGTTTTAGTTCACCATTGGATATTTCATATCCCAAAAACTCTACTTTATTTTTAACAAAGGAGCATTTTTTGACATTGAAAGAAAAACCTGCTTCACTCAAAGTTTTCAAAATTATTTTGAGTCTAGATAGTCCTTCTTCTATGGTAGCTGATGGTATAATTATATCATCCATGTATGCAATACGGAAAGAGAAGGCTAATTCTCCTAAAGCTCTATTCATGCAGCGTTGAAATACTGCAGGGGCATTACGTAAACCGAAAGGTACAGCGAGGTATTCAAAGTGCCCATCTGGTGTAATGAAGGCCGTTCGTTCTATAGACTCTGAGTGAATTGGTATTTGGTGAAATCCACAGGCCATGTCAAGACATGAAAAATATTTTGCACCTGTTAATCGTTGAATTTGATCGCATATTAATGGCAAAGGATAGTGATCAGGAACGGTATTTAAATTCAATTCGCGGTAGTCTACACACATACGATCAGATCCATCTTGTTTTTTTACCAATAGAATAGGACTCGCGAATGGTGAAGTACTTGGTCGAATTATACCAGCTGATAACAATTCATCGCATTTTTTTCGAACAATCTGTCTTTCTTCAAGACTTAAGTGATATGGTCGTCGTTGAATCGTTTTATTTGGATCTTTCAATTTTATTTCTAAAGAACCTTTTTTGACCCTGCTAGTTGGTGTTCCTTCGATAAAGAATGGAGTAAATTTTTTTAATAATTCCATTAGATTTGTTTTTTCATTGCCTGTTATATCCGTATTAATATTTTCAAAGGAACTGACAGCATGTCCTATTTCGCATAAATTTATGGAGTATATTTTTTTAATTGAAAGGCCGTCAGGAGTTAGTTCGATTGAAAATCCTTGGGATATTAAATCACGACCAATCAAAATACTATTACTCAATAGTTTATCGGGTAAAACATGAAATAAAAGTTCGACTGAATGATTTGAGAGAGATACTAGTGATAGAATCTGTAATGTGCATAATACTCTTGAATTACCAATACCCAACAGAGCAACCAAATCGTCTTTTCGTTTTCCTTGAAATTTATTTGCTAAACTTTCTGCAATTAGAGAACATTCAGCACCAGAGTCAAAACAAAATGACTATTGCTCACCGGATTGTGTTAGAGTTCCAGTGACAGGTCTCATACTACAAAAGTTGATTCGTCGTTCAGTCTGTTTTGGTGGTTCTTTGTTTGAACACTTCGATGCAATATGACCCATCATTCCACACTTGAAACAGGTGATTGTTGATTTTGAGGTTATTGTGTTGGATATTTGATTTGTGTCTTCTTTGTTCAACATGTTTTTATTAAAATTGCTTATGTTGTTCCAGCATTCAGCAGTGATATGGCCTATTTTTCCACAAGCATAACATTTTTTTGGCGTTTTTAAGCGCTTCCATGTTTTAGTCGAATCATCATTTACGATAAGTGGTCGTTTCCGATAAGCAAATGCCATCAATTCTTGTTGCATTTTATTCCTTGTAGAGATTTCTTCTGTAAAAACTACGCGCTGTAGTTTTGGCTCGAATTTTGCGATGTGGCTGAGAACAGTAGCAACAGCTATATTTTCTACGCTCAAATTTTGCCAATCCGTTAATAATGAGGATATGAGGTTGCTTGCATATGCCGCAAGACATTCTCCTTCGGTTGGTTTGGTATTTAAAATTCGCATTAGAGTCGCAGTATTTGTCTCTACCGTGGCATAACGGGAAAGAAAAATTTCTCGAAATTGTGGCCAATTCATATTCGGAAAAGATATTTGGGATAGCCATGTTGCAGCTGATCCTTTTAAAGCTTTGCTTAACGCGATGAGTAATTCGCTTCCACTTAAAGAACGTTCCGCGAGACAAATGTTCACTGTCGATGACCAAGCTTTCGCGTCAGAGTCTTTTATATCGGGGTTAAATTTTGGGAGAGAAATTATGTCTGATTTTGAATTGTCAGGAGTACGCAACGTATTTATGAGTTGGGTTATATTTCGTGTATGAGATTCAAATATCTCACGCCAAATTAAATCGTTATTTGCACTGTCCGCACTGTTTTCTGTATTTTGGGCTTGAGCACATCCCACTTCTGATGTAGAAGCTTGAATATTCGTTGGAGTTATTCCCACATTTGTTACTTTCCGACGAGACATTATTAATTATAAAACGATTTAAATCAGAACTCAAGTATAAATAATTAATATTGTTTATTTAACGACTTGATTTATTCCCGTTCGATCTCCGTTCGATCTTTGTTCGATCTGTTTTGTTTCCATAGTAACCAAATGACATTCATCTCTTCTACATATATATGTCATATATATATGTTATATATATATGGTATATATTGAAACGTACCCGCACTCACGACACGTTATCCCGATCCCGAACGCGAGAGATACGACGCGACGGCGCGATCGCCGACATTTTTCGCCCGACAACAACAACGACGCGCGCTTTCGTCCGGGCGGCGGCCATCTTGGGCATCGGCAACGAAAAGCCGAGACTACCGACGCGAGCGTTACCGACGCCGCCAAGCGTCGAAAAAATTCAATAAAATATTCTTTTTGTTTTCTTTATTTCTTTTCATTAAATTATCGTTCGTTAACTTAATAAGACTTAAAAAATCGGAAAAAAATCAAAGAATCGAAACGAAATAAGCGCGATTTATAATTTTCTTGGAAATTTAAATAACTTTAAATAAATAAAAATGCGTATTACAGCGCATGCGCAATGATCGAATTCGAGAGAAAACTCGAAATATTTTTATTGTTTTGAAAATTAATCAATTGTTTCCACATACGAAAAATGATTCGATAATTCATTAGAAAATAATAATTGGCGATAAATAATGAAAAATAAGAAACAAATCAATCTGAAAAACATAAAAAGCGGATTTTCGCGCATCCGTCGGTGCGAGAGTGGGGGTAGCGGCGAGCGAATGTGAGAGCGTGAATGCGTGGTGGGGAGCGTGCTGAGCGAATGTAAAAATAGAACATGCGCAGTAAGGGGTTCGAGGCTAAAATTAAGCGGCGCATCGAAAGCGAGGGAAAAGTGGGGTATAAAAGTCGCTGCGCGACCGCTCTCGGCATCAGTTCCTTTGATCACTTAGACTGGCTCGGACCTCCTGACAGAGCTCTCTCCAGTAGAACACTCTACCTAGTTCCAACAAAACATAAATCCTTTGTTCCTCTTTTTCCTTGATGCCTGGGATATTGGAGGGGTTCGGCGACGTTCTCATCCCGTAGTCCAGGGTCACT
Source organism: Campoplex nolae (assembly GCA_037893425.1). Classification (NCBI taxonomy): domain Eukaryota; kingdom Metazoa; phylum Arthropoda; class Insecta; order Hymenoptera; family Ichneumonidae; genus Campoplex; species Campoplex nolae. The sequence continues at coordinate 23,354 of JBBLXU010003612.1, read as the reverse complement.
CCTATTATTTTTTTTACTTTCCGATTAATTGATGCATGAGACATTGGAGGGGTTCGGCGACGTTCTCATCCCGTGGTTCATGGTCAATTATTCCCTTACCTCGTAGATGCTCAGGACATTGGGGTGATTCGGCGACGTTTTACTCCCGTGGTCTGGGGTCTGCATCCTTTCCTGTGTTGCAAGGGATATTGGCGCTATTCGGCGACGTTTAGAGCCCGTAGCCTGAGTAATACTCACCTTTTTATTATTTCTTTTATTTTTTATGTTTGTTGGAAACAGGTTAGAAATTATTTATTTATTTTACAAATTAAATTTAAATTCAAATTGATAAAAATTTATAGCCGAGGCAGTCTGAGCGGAACTGGAGATTTTATTATAAATCCAAGAGGAGAGTGAAATTATTCGTCAACACAGTGAAACTGTTCGTCAAAAAAGTGGAAAATATTATAAATTAATTAAAGAAAGTAAATTGAATAAATACTCTTGAATTTATAATACAATAGAAATTTTTGAAAGACGATTATTATTATTCGAACGACAATCCAAAAGGCAGCGGTAAGAATTTTGGTTTATACAAAAATTTATCAAATTATTATTATTATATCGAGTCAAACCACTTTTGGATTGTGGTTAAGTTTGCGCATTAAAAAGCGAATAATAGAAAAAGAAGAATAAGCGAGTCGTTCCAGGACAAAACAGAAATAAGAAAATAAAGCCAAATTAGGATTTAAATTTCTTTATTATAAAAACGCAGGAGACACACAAAAAGCGAGATACACATAAAGCGTACAGGTCATTAAATAATAAAGCGTGCGATAATTTATAAAACAAAAACAAAGCGAGAATAAAAGAAATTGTTTATTTTATAAATCAAGAAAATCCTCATCGATTTTCACACAGTAAACTGCAACGATTCTTTTTTCTTTCGAATCTTCGTGTTCATTAGAAATTTGAATACATCGCAAACAAAATAAAAATAACAAACAAAAATAAGAATAGAAATTGAAAGAAAAATAAGAAACAATTTTCGTGAAACCGGTAACGCGATCGAAATCTCTTTATAAAATTTATCCGGGAGATTTTATTTTGTAAAACGCATCGTTAATTTGAATAAACTTCATTTGTTATATTTTTTCACATAAAAACCGCGTTTTTTCACGTTCTTTCATACCTGCTCCTTTTTAATTTAAGAAGCACGGACCGACGCGTAGCGACGTACACTCGGTCGATAAGTGCGTAACGTTATATATATGTCATATATATATGTTATATATATGTCATATATATATATGATTTTTTTTCAATCGAAAATCACTGAACGGATTTCAATGAATCTTTCACGAGATTTAAGATCATGATTCAAACTGAGTTTGTGGTTTTACGAAATTTTGGTATCTTAATTTTTACGGGAATACTAAAAAAAAAGTTTAGCAATTTCATTCAATCTTTAAATTTCAAAAGTCATCGGCAGTTGAATACTATCGATAAACGAAAAAATCGTTTTACCAATTTGGAAGACATTGGAAAATGAACAAAATGAGCGGTGACTCAATTCGGTATAGAAAAAAAGTTGCAGCATTTTTAATGAAATGATGAAAAATCAGGAAATCAAAAATTTTCTGTTTGATCACTTTAGTCAGAAAAAAATTAAATAATTGAGCCTGAAATTGAAAAGGAAACGCCCAAAGATGGCCCATGTTAGATCGCAATACTTTTTTTTTTGTATTGATTCAAAAATAATTTTTATACTTCATTCTTCATAATTATATAAAACTGATGATTTTCTGAACGGAAGACGTGCAATACGCTTGCTAAATACGCCTGCTAGCTGTGCCGCGAGCGAAGCGAGCGGGCACAGCTATTAGTTATATCGAAGTACCACTAAAAGGCAAGTCATGTGAATTTTTTCAGATTTTTCAATTCAACAATTGAGACAAAGCTGTGTTTTCTACGTTAACATATCTCGGAGACTTAAAGTAACTGAAAAAAAATGTTTGCACATAACAATTGTAGTTTCGTGTTACCTTTTGAGTGGATGACTCGAAATAATTTTTACGTTCCGTTAACCCTGATTTTTTTACCAAAAAAAGGGAAAATTATTTTTTTTATTTAAAAACACCCAGTTTTTTGGCTGAAAAAATTACATAATCTTCCACTATGTCTGACAATATCGTGAAATAATCGCCAGAGTGGTACGGATCGCGGTTCGAGGGTAAAAAAATGAAATCACACAAATTAATTTTTTTATACCCGAACTTCGATCCGTGCCACTCTGTCGATTTTTTTCTGATATTGCCAGACATACTGAAAGACTCTGTAATTTTTCCAGCGAAAAAAATGGCCGTTTTCGAATTAAAAAATAATTCCCCCTTCTTTTGGTAAAAACTCAGTGTTATCGGAACGTAAAAATGATTTCAAGTCATCCGCTCGAAAACTAACACAAAACTACAACTTTCATGTACAGATACTTTTTTTCAGTTACTCCAAGTTTCCGAGATATATTTATGTAGAAAAAATACGGCTTTTTCTAAAATAATGGATTTAAAAATCTGAAAAAATTCAAATGACTTGCCTTTTAGTAGTACCTTGATGGAACCAGTTATGAGGCAGATCTAAGATGGTCGAAAAAAAAGTGGCCGAGTTGACGGAGAATCCCTCATATGAGGTATTGGACGCCAAACCGGTGAAATTTTTCCCTGATCCCTGCTAATTTATTCAATTTTTTTTATGACTACATCGAGTCTAAAAGATACCAAATTTATTTTTTTTATTTTTATAAACACCCCTTATTGGAATAAAAAAAAAATTCTGAAAAAAGCTCATTTCAAAAATCTGAGGAAATTCCCAAAAAAGCGTGATTGTATGTAGAACATTTTAAGGTATCATCCGTAGTGGAAGTATGATTTTTTCTGTGTTTTACGAGCTATTAAAGTTCTCAAAGTGCCAAAAAACCTTGCTGAAAATGATTTCACCACATTTGAAAAAAAACGTACAGATTAGCAAAAAAACTTGATATTAAAAAAAAAAATATATCAATTTGTAATTATTTTGTAAAGTTAAAAAAAATTGAAATAAAACTTGAGAAAATTCTGAAAACACCACTCGAAAATATTGCGAACGTAAAAAACCGAAAAATCTCGCTTGAATACATTTTAAAAACCGATGCTCCATTCTTCTCATCTTATTCTAAAGGGAGAACAACTAAATGAATTTCCAGCAAGGTTCATGATTTTTTTTATGTAATTTTTTTTACTTATTTTTCTTTATGGAAAATCTTTTCACACTGTTTTCGATATGATCAGGAAACAAGGAACCATCAATGTACACTCCCGCTCAAAAGTTTGGATACACCAGTCGATTTTTCTTGCCGCACCAAAAGTTAAATAGCTCAGTCGAAAATGAAGATAATCCAATTTAACAAACGGCGTTTTGTAGAGGACAAACTCAGCTTCAGTTTTCTTTCTCCAAATATTTTTGAACATTTTTATTCGACCTAGTACGTACGTTTTACATAACCGTTTTTGTGCTATTTTTTGACCATCAGGAATCGCGTGCATAGCTTATGGATTTTTTTCTCGCTTTTGTTATTCGAGACAAACATGAAGAGGGTAGCAAAAGCTCTGTTTTCGTTTTTTGAAAAGTTTATTTTTCTTTGCGAAGTTATTTTATTTTTGGCTAAAACAGACAAATTTTAGAAAATGTAAAGTAGCTCAGAAACAATAGGGTTTAAGGTCAAGAGTGTAAAAAGTTGCGTAAGTTTGTTCTGGATGTCCTGGAATTTTTTCAGAATTTTCTTTCGAAATTTTTTTTTTTACTATTTCCGCTCGGAACTCTGATGAATAGAATGGCTTAACTCAAGAAGTATTGTGTTCAGAACAAACTACCAAGAAAAGAAACTTGCTTAATTTTCGTTTTTAAATGCGCCTGAATTTTTTCAAAATTTTTTTTCAAATTTTTTTCTGCCGAAACTCGGAGAATCGTCCAAATATTTGGACTAGCGCATCTCAACAACTTTTAAATTAGAGACAAAACATCAGGAGATAAAAATGTAACAGTATCTCGTTTTGGATACGTGAAAATTTTCTCAGATTTTTTTCAGAAAATTTTTTCATAATTTTTCTATCCCTTTAAATGATAATCAATAGTTTTAGTCAAGTTCTTCCCACAAAAGTTCGATCGGATTAAGGTCCGGTGATTGTGGTGGCCAAACCACATTCGTTATTTTTCTGTCCTTTTCTTTATTTTCTAAATATCCTCTGCATAGTCGGGAGCTATGCTTCGGATCATTGTCTTGTTGCATAATGAAACCCCGCCCAATGATTCAGAGACCAGATGGAACAGCGTGTCGAATGAATGACTAAAACTATTGATTAGCATTTAAGGAATCTCGGAAGGGGTCCGAGATCTTCTTATCTCCCCTCTACATCAGCATCGAGCTTTGGTCTAGATCTTTTGGGTGGGGGTAAATGTCGGTAATTGTCGGGTTAGGGATTTGTATTCAGAACCGGCCCTACCTATCTACTCACGACATTTCTCCCCTTCAAAGTGCCGTTTATTAAACTCATTCATCTAAAGAATCGGCGAAATAGCATGAAAAGGAGTGAGGAAACTTTTTTGGACTTCCGTCCGGAAACTTTCCGACGGTAGTGTACATGTTTTTCAAATCTGATTTTAAAAACACTTTTTTCTACATCGACATATATTTAGGTATTAAACCAAAATATTGTAGAATAATCATGCAGTGATTTATATTATTAATTTTCGACTTGGACTTCATTTGTAAAGATAAAATTGCGAAAAAAAACACCAAAATGGCTTACGCTACCTTTCAAAATTCAGGTACAGGGCTTTCTTTTGGCGAGGCTTTTTCTTTCACCATATATGAAATTTTGAGGTACGGTAAATGAAAAAAAAAAATCATCTCATTTTTTAAACACTCTAATGAATATACTTGATAGTATCGATAATGATATGAAAATGAAATTTTGAGCTCGAATAACTTTTAAACCGATAGACTTAGCGAAAAATCATAGGAAACCTTATTTGTAGAGCTTTTCTCCCATATGCACGTGACACATTGCTTACATGTATGTGTGGGATGAATGTCAAGGGGGGTTCGAAAACTTCCTTCCTCCCCCTGCCCCCTCTGCTATCGCAATGGTGTTGACAAACATAGAGATCTGTATTTTTCTGTATATTTAAAATAATATTCTTAGACACTGCAGTAAATATTACCCCCACATTTTTATTTCTATATGCATGTGACGCATTGCTCGAATGTATGTGTGACCCTAGGGTGGCCGCAACTCGGGTCATTTTTTTTTTGCGAATTCCTTTGCAGAAACATCATCAACATAAATAAAAAAAAATGTGTACCAAGTTTAAACGCAGTAAAAAAATTTTAAGGGGTGCCCCCGAAGATTTGAAGTTTTAAATGCAAAATACGTGTATTTATCGAACTTGTTGCTTAATTATTTTCTGCCTTGTATAATAATGACGATAAAAATCTGAAATTTGGCAGACTTATTGTTCATATCGAAGGGTACGAGAAGGATTTTTTTCAGATTTTTCTGAACATTATTTCCATGATTTTAACGATTACAAAAATAACCATATTTTTCATTTTTTTAGTACTTTTATCCAGGTCCCTGAAGTACTTTTAAACGTCACTTTGAGGCATTTAGACAAAATTTTAGCCGTAATTAGCAGTGTACGCTCAATAATAACTCATCAAAACTCGAACTTACGTAAGATTTCATCGGCGAAGTGGTCGGAGCAAAGTCCTTTTGATAGCATCTGGATACGTTTTTTGGTAATCTCCGACGACTTGTAGTACGTACTGTTTTGGTTCCTCATCGTTAGTAAGTCGGATATTGTACTCTGTAATGAGTTTGATTCCTCTTTCCGCAACGTCATTGACAACGGCAATTTCGCTCACGATTTGAACACCAAATTGATAGCTCGTACTCGAACACCATTGGGAGACATCCTGATTGAGGGAGCTAGTGTCAATTTGGAACTTATTCAACTTTCCTCACTTCTTCTGATATACATTACACTTGCTACTAGAGTCAACGGAACACAACGGAAAGTGTAGGCAGCGACGGCAAGAAAATATGATTTGCGAAAAGCGTTCATATTACTGGCAACGTTAATTCACAATCGTCTCGAAATAAATTGCCGAGGAAATTGCAATTGTTAAAAGTGCTTTTTCGAATATGCGTTAGATAAAGTACAGTTTATAATAAAGTGCTGATCCTGAAGAAAAAATTATACTTCTAGGAAAAAGCTAGTATGCTTGGGCCAGGTTTATACAAGTGTGTTGCAAAAGTTGAGAAATTGTATACAGATTGGCGGGCTGTACAGAAACGTTAAAAGGAATTAACGAGAAGATTATGATTCCTTGGCAAAACCACAGAAAGCTAGGACCAATTGGTCTAGTTGATATCTAATCAATATACGATGAAAACCGATAAAAAGATGAAATTTAAACCTCAATAAACGCAAACAAGCCAAAGATGTAATAGAACATGGAAAAATCGGTAAGAGATGCGATAGAAAAATATTTTTCATTTCTGTAACTGAAATTCATAATCAAGAGACTCGGTAGAGTCTCGGGACAAGTACATTGACAGCCTGTCGTCTGCTGGCCCGAGGCTCGCCGAGACTATACTTTCTCGAAACAAAACTTTTCGCGGTGGCGGGGGTAAAATTGGCATGTCATTTTATTGAATTACGAAGCTCAGAAGCAATTGAGGAACTTAAAAATTGAACTTTTAGCTAATTAAGAAATTCTCTTTCGATTGCGCCCAAAATCAGCATGATTGGTCGCGTAATTGCTGAGAAAAAACTTTGCACGGGCTCAAGATTATGCAAAAGTTACTAACACATAAAAAATTTAACGTATCTGTATACAATACCATCAAAGGCCTCTTGATGCCAGCTATAACCCATTTTCATGAAAGCCAGTGTCCCGTGACAGCTGCAGAGAGAGCAATGACTACTACGTTCACACGGAACTCTTATTCCGGATTAATTAATCGGGTTTATTATGCCCGATATATATGTGGGCAGATCCATTACTTTTCGACGAAAACGTGCGCGCTCAGGTCAGCGATTTTGATGCTGATTTTTTCCTTGAAAGTACATCAAAAAAGGAGTTGATCCTGAAAATTTGAGCCCGATTCGATCAAACCCAGCCGCTGGAGAATTTTTTGAAATTTCAAAAAAGTCAGTTTTTTTATCACTTTCAAAAATTTATATTTCAGCTTCTATATCACTTAGAGATTCCGCTCAAGCGGCATTTTTTTCGGTGAACGCCCTACTTTTAAGAAAAAAATATTAATTAGTGATAAACTCAAATCCGGCTCAGCTGGAAGCTGTTAACTAAACCACTGAATCGGCAAAATTTTACCCGTTTTTAAAATTCTTCCGAACCTACCAGTTGCCGAAGGGAGGGACAAATAACGGGTGTTTTTTTTTGTTAGGGTGTATTCTGTTGATATCTGCCCTAATTTCTTCCGATTGCTTCGATTTCGTCACTGTAGAGCCATTCAAAGATGATCGATTTTTCAAAAATCGCTATGTTTAGATAGCTGTCATTTTTTTCTCCGAACTACGATTCCCTTGAAATTTACAGGGAAGTTGCTTTGATATGTCCCAAAGAAGTCCTGAAAATTTCAACTAGGGAATCGAGCTTGGATCCGAGTTATGAATTTTCAAACATCCCGAAAATTGCACCGTAAATAATACTTTTTGCAAGTAATATCTCATACGTCAAATGAGTTATTGATTTTTTTATAGTCAGAAATCAAATACCCAATTTGACTATTTCATGTTTCTGTTCTTATACTGCTTATTTAAGTGGCGCATGAAGTAAATATTTCGCGTTTAAGAGCACTGCGATCATACTAACGTTGTTTGAATGTATGCTGGAGGTGGCGCTGAAGCTATTTTATCCCTATCGTGATGTGATTGAGGTACTTGTGTAGCAACCCTGCGGCCAGCGGAAAAAAACGTTACTCGAACGTAAAAGGAAGATTCTTCTCCAGTTCGCCAAAAAGTCAGCCAAACATTTTTTTAAGAACGTCCGAGTAACGTTGTTTTCCACTGACGGTAGGGGTGCCATATATCTTAGTTACGCCACCATACGGATAAATTACTTGATAAAAGAGCTTTGTCAGTTCGGCAAAGGAACGCTTCTTTCATCTGTACATTGAGCCATTTTTTTCCGCTCATTCGTCCGTCCAAACCATTTATTCACTCAGCCCATCTTATCATCCGTCCAAACCTATCTATGTAGAATATTGATTTTAAATCCTACTAATGTGAGATTCGCCTTTGCCGGACTTACATTTGAAAATCATGCACGCCAAGTTGGCGTATAATCTTTGTATTGATGTATAGTACATACGTACAGATATACAACGCGTACATTTTACGTCTATTTGTAATTTCATACACCATTTTTGGTGGTCTTGGCTTGATGAAAATGATATGATTTTATTTTTGTAAATGGCGAAACGATTTCGAGTGGTAACTTTATAGATAAGGTCACAACTTTTCAATACTGGGCGTTCTTTTTTCACTTTTTGAGTATTTTTTCCAGGGATATCACTTCTTTTTGTAAAGAACGACAGTAGAAAGTAAGAAATATTGAGTAGTACAATGATGGAAAAATTATAATCGTCATTCTCGGGGGTATACCTTCTTCGTAAGTGCCTTTCTCGTGCGTCTCCTCGTGATTTTCGCGTTCTCGCAGTATTTCGCGTTTTCTCGCGGTTTTCGCGGTCTCGCGGTTTTTTGTAGTCTATTGTTATATTTGTATAAAATATATGTGTATGTAGGTATGATGACTCATTAAAAATTATAATCGTCATCCTCGGGGGGCTCCGCCCCCCCGAACCCCCTGGGGGGCTCTGCCCCCTCTCCCCCCGCCAGGAGCTTCGCTCGCTGCGTCCCCCCTAGCCCGGGTTTGAATTGTATACGTGTGCTTCTAGTTCTCGTTCAATTATTTCCGCGGAAGGAGAGTAGATCCTTCCTTGGAGGGGGTTCGGGAAGTAGACATATATTGAAACGTTTCGTTATTGTGGAGATATCCATCTAACGACACAGGCCTCGCGAGAGGTTTACGAAACTAAGAATAAAAGAAAATTAGGGTGACTCGATAATGCGGTTAATTGACTAAGTGATGAAATTACAAAATTATCTCTCTCTCTCTCTCCCTCTCCCAACACATTGGGTTGTATAACATGCCTCAGGAAGAAGTGTCACATTCATGTATGACTTTTTATCGATCCTACATCATAGGCATTCAATGAATGAGAGAGAGATCGCTGCTAAATAACAAAAAAAATAAATCGAAGAAGAATTTTCAATAAACAAATTAGAAAAATTATATTCACCTACTGGGTACAGATCCTCGGTGAGGGGGTGCAAAATATACTTTTAATAGCAATAAATAAATGAATAATAGGAGGCAGAAGGCCGAGAATGTAATAAGAAATAATATAATCAAGGACGTATAGTGTCGTTCGATCGATGTCTCCGTGATCCTTAATCCCACGTTGGTGTGTACGTGAAGTCACACACCTGAAAAATATCTTATTTCTATCTCAACAATTGTGCGAGAAGTACAATTGTTCAGAAAATTGAAATGCGAATCCTACACATCCGACGGACCAAGTCCGTCCGCTGAGACGTGATTAGTGAGCAGGAGGAGATTGTGTTTAACCGATTTAGATATTCGCGTTGACCGACGGATAGAAAATAGTACATGTCGAATGAGAAGCGAATTTAAATAATCAAATTAAATTAAACCTGCCTACCTAAGGTCACCATCTAACCCTATCTCTCAAAGTCTGGCATCCAGTGCAATACTGGGGCATTCTGAGAGAGATAGTTCCTTACCACGAACTCAGGTGGAAGTTAGGATGGAGCAATGCTCAGAGACTAGAGCATCACTGATATTTCTTGTGACTCGTAGACGATGAAGATGATTCAAATTGTTGTGTTCTAGAGTGACGATTTTGTCTGTGCGCGCCCTTAAATAGATACAGCCGTCTGAGGAGAAAACTCCCTTCCTTTGCCACGACGATGTTGCCTGAGTGGGAAAGGATGAGGAAGGGTAGACTGCTGGAGTCAAGATGATTTAGTCACCTTCCTCCCCAGTTTCACCCATCGTTCAGATTTTTATAGTAAATAAGTTGCTACGATATTCTGGGTAAGTATCAGGAGTGTATGAATATGAAGGAAGTGTTTCCAAGACACACGGGCGGGGTGTGCGTATGATAGGAAGAGCCGATTAGGCCGCTAGCGTAAGTCACTGACCGATAATTTGGTCACAATGAGAGAGAGAGAGAGAGAGAGAGAGAGAGAGAGAGAGAGAGAGGCGAGCGTAACGCGAGCGAGGCGTGGCCCGTAGCGCGAAGCTGCTGGCCCTCATTTGGCAATTTGCATGCTCTCGCGGATTCCTCCGCCCCTCTCTAATCTCACCTCCGGAACGGTGACAGCCCTAGGGGGCTGTCCCCGTTTTTTATACAATATATATTGTGGAAGAAAATTTTCTATACTGAAATCGAAGCACCCAATTTTTACAACTACGAATTCACCTTTTTACGGGGATCACAGGGAAAAAAAATTTATGTCATCTGAAGCGCATTCATCCCATTGCATGATACAAGTTTCATTTTTTTCCGTGAGCCGAATCATGTAACAATGGCGACGACTTTAAGTTCAGAAATGAGGGGAAATTGACCAATCTCGAGTATAGATACGCTGCACGTCTTGCCTTGCCTGTTCTAACATTTTCTTTTTAATACTTGGCGTCAAGACGCTGCCGCGTCTCTAGATATCACATTATCGGAAGCTACTATTTATTAGTAAAATATTCACTTACCACTGGTAAATGGTTAAAAGATCAATGTACGCCACAGATAGAGCATTAAGTTTGAATCAAAAGTTTTCACATCATCCAGGCTTCATACAAAACCATCTTGGTTGGTTCATTTCATTTTGAGTCCTTCAGGGCTAGCGATGAAGATATTGTTGAGAAAAGGGCAATTGAAGCCGTCATCAACAATGAAAACGTACAAAGAGAGGATTGAAAGGTAAAAATTACCATTACCGTAATAGAAACTGGAGGCGACCTTGAATGTTCGCTAAATTTTACCTTATCCAGTTCATATTTTGATGAAATTAAAATACAATCCCATGTCTATTACGGGGAAATCTATTTCGTTCTATATAAATGTCCACTATGCTCTATAGAACTTCGCACCCATTCAAGGTCGTCCCCGGTTTCTATATGGTAACGGTAACTTTTACATTTTGATTTGCTCAATGTACATACTTGTGATATTTGAGTTTTGAGAGAGACCCTAGATTTTTATTTGAATTAGCAATTTGAATAAAAAGTGATAGGCCGGACAAGTACTCTTAACACGTATTAAAACATAATTCATTCCGATTGAATCGACGTCGAATGTCGTGTATGATACCAGGGTATTCTGAAATTCGGAGAAGAATAGATTTTCTTATAAATTTCTGCTGCTTAAAAGTAACGCATGACTTCACCTTCAATTTGAAGGTGAATTTCCATTTGAATTGCAATTTTAATAAAAATTGATGCGCCGAGCAAGTATCGTTAAAATGTAGATGAATAGAAATTTTAACATTAAAAGTTAATAATTTTGTTAAGTATTTTTAGTATCCGTCGATGTTAATATCTTCTCAATCACCAATAAATACTTGTCCTCGTATTGATATCATAATTGGTACAGCTGCACGCAACTGGGATGGTAACCTTATTATTAATTTTTCAGAACAGTAATTCTTCTAAGACAGCAATCATAAGAGGTTTTTTGCTCATCTTCATACGGCTGAGTTTTTAATCTTTTAATTCCTGTTTTGTTCCATGGAAATAAATTTTCTGAATTACCAACAAATACTTGGTCTAGTATCGATATCATCAATTTTCCATGCTGCACGTAACTTAGATGACCACCTTTTTCATTTTTTTTTTCGACTATTAATTATTGTAAGGGACCAATTATACGTGGGTTCTCTTCTAGATAACCTAACTTTCAAATGTTTTTTCAGATTTCTAGGATGTATCGAAAAAATCTTTTTTTTCGAATTCCACAAACAAATATTTCCATATTATGCCAAAAGATTAGTAGTTAGCCAAGAGGAAAGCTTGAAATAAATTTTTTCGGGCTGGCGCACTGCGTGCTTCGATTTTCCATAAGAATAACACGTAAAAAAAAACTCCGTTAGATATTGGTTCACATCGCCCGAAAAAAATTTTCACAGATGTTCTGCTGATGTATTTTTGTAGAGAATAACAATCCCTACAAAAAAAAGTTCCTGGAGCGAAATTGTTCAGATCAACCGTTTAATAGTTAAAACCGTTTAAAGATAAGGGTGTATCGAAATAATAGTATATTACACACCTAGGGCAGGAAAATAAGTAATGTCTCAGATCACATGTAATTGTCGGCCGAGGCGAAGCCGAGGCTGACAAACATGTGGTCTGAGGCTTTACTTTTTCCTGCCCGAGGTGTGTATACGATTTTTCTGTCCGACGCAGCCGGAATGTGGCCCGCGTAGCGGGCCGAAAGTAGCCATTTTCAGGCCGGAGGGCAGAAAAATCTTTTTTCTCCGCGCTCCACTAGCAATTTTATGCATATTATGCCAAAAGATAATTTTCGAACTTCGAGGGCAGAAAAAACTTTTTCTGCCCTCCGGCCGGAAAGTGGCTACTTTCGGCCCGCTACGCGGGCCGAAGTTGCCACATTCCGGCTGCGTCGGACAGAAAAATCGTATACACACCTCGGGCAGGAAAAAGTAAAGCCTCAGACCACATGTTTGTCAGCCTCGGCTTCGCCTCGGCCGACAATTACACGTGATCTGAGACATTACTTATTTTCCTGCCCTAGGTGTGTAATATACTATTTTCTTTATACCTCGGTCGAAAGTACGTCCTTTCCGCATCAATTTCGATGCAGAAAGACCGACTTTCTTGCATTGGTAAAACAACTGAGTGACGGCGGGAGCAAAAACTTTTTTCACGCACAGCTGTACGTGAGGCTCCCGCAACTGTCACCGGTGACTTGTCCCTAACCATTTTTTTCTCCGACGTCATCAAAGCTGCTCTTTTGTTTACGCTGGTTATTCATAATTTAAAGCATCATATAAATGGACAAAAATCAAAATATCTGTCTTTCATTGAAAATCCACATAATTTATTTGAAAATTGCGTATTTCATGGTAACATAATCAACAATTTTTATTATGCATGTGACCATGGTAAAAATGAAAAAAATAATGTACGCATTAATACTATTGCTAATTTGCATTTTACGTTCGTTTGATTTTAAAAAATGTATGTTTGTTTAATTCATTTTTATGCTTGTTTAATTTTAAAAATGTTCATGTTTGATAAATTAAAAAAATTTTCTAATAAAATGTTCAATTGTCTACATTGGTTTTTTTTTTATTTGTATGTTTTATATAAAAAGAATAATGTACGCATCAATATTATTGTTAATCTGCATTTAACGTTTGTTCAATTCAAACAAATTTTGTTTGTTTATTTAAAAAAATTTTATGCTTGTTGAATTTTAAAAATTTTCATCTTTGTTGAATTAAAAAATTTTCACATTTGTTGAATTTGAAAATTTTCATGTTTGTTAGATTAAAAAAAAATTTCCGATGAAATGTTTAATTATCTACATTGGTTTTTTTTAAATTTGATGCCTGCCCCCCCGACCAGCAGCACTCGCTTCGCTCGTGCCGCAAATGTCGGGGGCAGGCATCAATTTTTTTTGGATGCAATACATTTAATAATTTTTCTCCGTACTTTCGACCGGCTATAAAGAAAAATAGTGTACACCACACGGGCAGAAGTTTAATAGCCCTGAACTGCGCGTCAAATGCCCTCGGCTTCGCCTCGGGCATTGTGACGCGCAGTGCAGGAATATCAAACTTTCTGCCCTTGTAGTGTAATATACTATTTTCGGGCGATTCGAAACAACATCTAACATAGATTTTTTTTCGTGTTATTCTTACGTGAAATCGAAGCACGCGGTGCGTCGGCCCGAAAAAATTTATTTCAAGCTCTCCTTTTGGCTAACTTGGTCTTTTGCCATAATATGAAGAAAATTGCTTGTGGAGCTCGGAAAAAAGAGATTTTTTTCGATACACCCTAATCTTTAAACGGTTCTAACTATTAAACGGTTGATCTAAGCTATTTGGCTCTAGAAACTTTTTTGGTAGTTTGTAGTCCACAAAAATACTCTGGCGGTATATCTGTGAAATTGTTTTTTGGGTGATGTGAAACAATATCAAACGGAATTTTTTTTTACGTGTTATTCTTATGGAAAATCGAAGCACGCGGTGCGCTGGCCCAAAAAATTTTATTTCAAGCTTTATTCCTCAAAATTTTTTTAAAAATAATCAGAATTTCGTAAAATTAACCAAGAAACTTTGGATTTTTAACGTTTTATCAAATAACATCGCTAGGTGGTCATGTGGTGGTTAAGAGAATCGTTATTAAAATGATTAGTAATTTGTCATTATTAATAAATCATTAATTAAAAACTCTATCATAAAGTTAACCAGCCAAAGTTAATTTTATGTAAAATGACTCCGATGACATGTTATATTAATATAGAATTGCTTATTGGTTGAAAATCGACAAGTTACAACCTTAGTTATCAGTAGTCATGAAATAATTTTTTTTTTGATTCAACATTCAGTCAGCTGATAGAATCAGCCCAATATTTATACTTCAACTAATTTTTTTTCGCTGACCGTTATTCAATAGAAAATCGCTTGGTGGTGTTTGGTTGGTAATTAGTTTTACTATCACCTAATTAATCATTCAATAAAATTTGAAAAAATTTAATATTCAGTCAGCTGATGGAATAAACTCAGTAGGTCAAATGTTTTTCATTCAACTAATTTTATTTCACCAACCGTTACTCTATAGGAAATCGCTTGGTGTTGCTTGTTTGGTAATTAGTTTTGCTACCATACTGATTAAACATTAGGGTGGTCCTTATTTGAAGTGATTTCGAAATTTCAACCGGACCAGGCGGAAAAAGTTTACAAATAATATATACAAAAAGCACGTAAAACTTGGAGCCTGTAGGTTAATGCAAAGTACTCCCGCCGTGACAACGAATTTGCCCATTTAATTTCAACAGGAATTCATATCTACTTGGCTGTTTTTTTTTTTCGTCTAAATAGTACTTCGAAAAATCTAAAATTTGGTACACGTCTTCCCTATAGATATACGTATTTCACAAAAAATTGGGCGATTCACAACGATAAAACTTTCAAATTACCAATATATCAAAAGCTGTGTCTCGAAGTCAAAAAGGACGATTTACATAGTGAATGGATTAATAAAAGAATCAATAAATTTACATAAGTTTTCAAGATTATTTATTAATAATAATGAATTAAACAAACCCATTAATCTTTAAGATTGCACATTTATTTATCTGAAATCATGGTTCTCGTTGCTATGGTACAATAAGCATTCGTAATTCTATACATTTCCTAGTATTGTACGTTTCCGAGCATCGGGAAATTTTTTCCTATTCTCGGATACGATTTGCAGGATAAATTGCTTTTGTGCATCGTCTTTTGACAAAATATCGTTGTATTCCTGTATTAACTTTACTGCTCTCTCCGCAGTATCATTAACGACTCTTAAATTCTTTACCAGCTGAAGGCTTGTTTTGTAATCATTATTGTTTGACCATTGTATCGGATCGCTCTTTAAAAAGTCTTCGTTAATGCCGAAACGCTCGAAAAATTTCCGGGATCGAGATGAAATGAAAGACTCAATGGTTAAGTGACATAAACTTTTGATGTTCTGCACTTCCAATCGTTTCGGACTATCTGTATCGTCGTCAGTGATGCTTAACCTCGACACCATTTGTTTTTTGGTTTCACTGGGTATTGTTTCGTCAAAAAATGCCAGTGCAGCAGTTTCTGGATTTAAGTACCACAAGTGATTCTTCAATTTTTTTAATGCTACTTCAGATATCCGTTTGTCAATCAATTCGTAATCGCACAATTTTTTCACCAGCTGCAAATCATTTTTGGGAGCAGCAGGAGCAGAGGTACAGGTAAACCATGTTTGAATATAAATCAAAGCGAGGAAAATGCAAGCATTCTGAAACCGCTTAAACAGAGGAACGTCTGGGCCTGTAGTGAAGGGAGTTTTTTCTTCGAAAACACCTCTTAGTATCAACTCAAAGATATGGTGTCTGCATGGCAAGTACAACAGATCTTTTTCTAGCAAATGTTCCAATAAAACTGCTGCACCATTGAAACGGTCTAAGTTGGACGACGTAGTATCACAACAGATTGCTTTAATGGAATCAGAAAAACCCCAATCAATAAGCACTTCGAAAATAGCGTTGGCTTGAGACACTCCTTTCCCATTCTTCAATTCTGGCACACCGAGCAACTTTTCAACGTTGTTATCACTAATGACTATGGATAACCGTTCTGTTATCTTGTGGTTAGATATACACTACCGGCCAAAAGTATGGGGACGCTAGTTGAAATTTCTTGACGCACTAAAAGTTGGATAGCTCAAACAAAAAAAAAAAGATATCCTTGTTTTCTTGTTTTTCACTGTAGTAATCATTAGAATTTTTTCAGAAATTTCTTTCCAAATTTTTTTCCAAACTCTCGAGAGTTTGGAAAAAATTTTTTTCAGAAATTTCGAAAGAAATTTCTGAAAAAATTCTAATGATTACTACAGTGAAAAACAAGAAAGTTTTCCCTCTCAACATTTTTCCACGCACCCTATAATTCCCGAGTTGAAGCGATTTAAAAAATCAGCATTTGGACGAAAATTGATTTTTAAAAAATCTGGTCGAAAAATTCTAAAAAAATTCTAGCGACTACAAAATGATCAAATACATATTTTTACTTTCTTGACAATTGCGCCAAAACCTCATAGTTTTGACGTTACGCCGAACTTTCTGAAAACGCTATTTTTTTGCAAAAAATGGGATAACGCGGCGAAAAAAAATCGTACGCAACTTTTTAAAAAACAAAATTAATTCTAGTACCCCCCTTTTTACTTTTTCCATGGTGAATATCATTGGAAAAATTTTCTACGAACCGCGCGCGCGATTTTCAAGGGCCAAAAAAAGGTTGAAAAACGGCCAACTTCAAAAAAATGTACCGGACTGGAAAAATATTGAAAAAGGTTTTATCAAGGCGCAAATTGAAGCTACATATGTCCCCTTTAAAATGCCGTTTGGAAAATTGGGATATCTTTTTTTTTTGTTTGAGCTATCCAACTTTTAGTGCGTCAAGAAATTTCAACTAGCGTCCCCATACTTTTGGCCGGTAGTGTACTTGGAAGCATTTTGCCGTCCCAGTGCAAAACTCCTGCTTTCCATTCGATACCGTGAAACACCTGTTTGATGGTTTCATTTTTCTTTGAACGCATTCGTTCACGATGTCGTCGGATTGACGACTTGTTCAAAACTAATGAATGAGCGTCAAAACCCAGAGCGGTAGCAATGGCAAAAATCAAGAGACGCGGTAGCGGCTCGACGCCAAGTATTAAAAGAAAAATAAAAGAAAAGTTTAAATAAACGGAAAAGAAAAAGCCAGCGCGAGGCCTACCGCACTCTTATACAGGGTGATTCAGAAAGACTTACTGTCCATGTACCCTCGGGTTCGGACCGATATTCTAAGCAATCCTACTTAACCGTTTTGAAAAATTCAAAATAGTTTTCAAATGGCAAGCAATAGAATTTGGGTTTTTTGAGCCAATAGGAAGGTCGCTTTCAGCCATGATACGCGACGCCTCGGGATCGGATTATACTCGCATTGAGAGCCAAGGTTCTCGTCTTTTGTTTCAGAGGCAATGTTACTCGAAGCGCTTTACGCGCGTGATGTTTTTATTTTCGCGTGACGTCAGCATCATTTTATGAATGAAGCAGTGACAGATATGAATTTGGATATTGACCATACTTTTGACAGATGGATATTTGCAGCACATCGATTCTCGGCAGCTGTCGTTGTTCGATTAGAATTGCGACTTTCGGTGAATCATGTCATCAATCTCTAATAAACGATGATAAAATCAATTATGATTCGTGAAGACGAAAATGATGAAAATTGAAGTGTGAAAAAATTTTGCACGATAAATCGTTACGATTTATTTTTCGATAAAATTTATTTCTAAAACGGATGAAATGTTGATAACTTTCATATTGCGCTAGAAATGAAATACGTCGTGCGGCGCAATTAATAGTTTTGTTACGATTGAAAAATGAAACGATTAAAAGATGAAGGGAATCTTGCCAATTCTCGCGCGATGAGCACCTTGCACAAAGGCACGTTTCGCTACCCTTTTCCACGGAATCATTTATCATGTTTAAATGGTTAGAACGTATTTTTATGAATTGTCTGACGAAAATTCGTCCTGGTAAGTTGATCCTAGTACTGAGCTGATTTTTTCCCTGAAAATATAATTTGTTGGGCTAGATTTAAGCCCAAATTCATGGCATCGTTTCCATCCCTCGGCGAGATATAATTTTTGGCTCATTACCACGATTTTCGTGGAAAAATGTGACTGTTGGCGAATAGTTTGATCGTTCGTCAATAATTGATTTGAACGATTCATAAAAGAGGTAGTAATGAAATTTTCTTAATGAAGAAAATGATGAACAATAAAATGTGATTTATTATTCAATGGTATAGGAAATATTTTTGAAACGAACAGAACGTGAAACTTTTTTCATTTTTCACACGGTTCAAGGAGTAGAATACAACCCGTTTCATGAGAATAATTTTTTTCAAAACGATCTATTTTATGGTTAATCGAAAAAAACACAAGCAGATGACGAAATTCGGTGAATCGTGTCATCAATCTCCAATAAACGACGATAATATCAATTATGATTCGTGAAGACGAAAATGATGAAAATTGAAGTATGAAAAAATTATGCACGATAAATCGTTACGATTTATTTTTCGATAAAATTTATTTCTAAAACGGATGAAATGTTGATAACTTCCTAATTGCGCTAGAAATAAAATACGTCCGTGCGGCGCAATTAATAGTTTTGTTACGATTAAAAAACGAAACGATGCAAAGATTAAGGGAATCGTGACAATTCTCGCGCGATGAGCACCTCGCACAAAGGCTCGTTTCGCTACCCTTTTCCACGGAATCATTTTGTTTGCAATACGTAAGAAATCATTAACTCAATCATCAACAAATTGTTATGATCGAACAATGTTTTTGTTAGAGTCGAAATGAATCAGAGTATTTGCGCGGGTGATTCTGTTGTAGAATACGCGTTTTGTATGAAGGATCAATCGCACAAAACATTGGTTTCATTCCTTCCAATAACCTATAGCAGAGGTTTTGGTTCTGTAACGACGACCTGGACGACTACGACTACAATGACGGGGACAACGACGACCCGGACGACCACGACTACGACGACGACGACAACAACGACCTAGACGACTACGACTACAACGATAACGACGACGACGACGACGACGGGAATGACGATGGAGAAGACGACGACGACGACGACGACGACCACGATAACCACGGGGATGACGACGACGACGGGGATCATGAGGACAACGACGGAGATGACGACGGCAACGACGACCACGGGGACGACGACGACGACCACAGGGACGACGGGACGACGACGACGACCACAGGGACGACGACGACGACGACGCGGACAACGACGACCTGGACTACGACGACGACGGGGACGACGACGACGACGACGGGGATCATGGAGACAACGACGGGGATGACGACGGCAACGACAACCACGGGGACGACGGGGACGACGACGACCACGGGGACGACGGGGACGACGACGACAACGACGACCTGGACTACGACGACTACGGGGATCATGGGGACAACGACGGGGATGACGACGGCAACGACGACCACGGGGACGACGACGACGACGTGGACAACGACGACCTGGACTACGACGACCACGGGGACGACGGGGACGACGACGACGACGCGGACAACGACGACGAGGACCACGGGGACGACGGGGACAACGGGGACAACGATGGAGAAGACGACGACGACGACGATGACCACGGGGACGACGACGGCTACGACGACCACGGCGACGACGGGGATGACCACGGGGACGACGACGGCTACGACGACCACGGCGACGACGGGGATGACGACGACGAGGACCACAGGCACGATGAGGATGACGACGCTACGGGGACGACAACAACGACGACCTGTAAAAAAAACTGTCCCAGAACTACTTTTGTAATAATTTTCCAGGCTTCAATATGTATAAAATTTTTTTTTTTATTTATGAGTATTTTTAACATTGATTTGATAAATAATTTGTTAATGCTTTTTTCTTCCTCTTTTTTAGTGAGAAATCCTCTTTTCCCGCGTGTTGATTGAAGGCCCCAGCCACTGAAAATACGAAAATGAACATATAAAGAAAGTGCGAAAATATTAATGAGATATCTACGATCAAAGATAAAAAAATATTTCCCATTACGTAACCGATATCCCATAGATAAATCGTTGTACAGAGTTGAGCAAAATAAGGAATTTAAGCAGAACAATGAGGCTATATGACTTTGACATAGGTTTGGCTGACAACACATTTTGTTGACCCATTTACATATTTAATTCAATTTACAAATACTCACCAGTTACTATAGCAGGTGCTCGAATTGGCCGCCACCCACTTCAATGCAGAGCCGGGCACGTTTTAGGAGGTTGGCACTGCACCTACCCAGCATTTCCGGGGTGACGCACCGTAGTGCCTCTGTGATGCGGGCCTCCAAGTCCGCCCGATTTTCAATTGGCCGCCGATATACAATCGATTTTACGTGGCCCCACAAGAAGAAATCCAGTGGATTCAAATCGGGCGAACGTGGAGGCCAATCGTGGACGCCTCCTCGACCGATTACCCGATTTCCAAATATCTGGCGGAGAACGGCCTGAGCTCGCCTAGACGTATGCGCAGGTGCACCGTCCTGTTGGAAGTGGGCTCTGTTGAATTCCTCCAGAGTCATCCCCGCACGAATACACAATCTGCGAAGACGTCTCTGGAGGAAATCGCAGTAAACTTCAGCTGTCAATGTGCCCTCGAAATAATGCGGACCAATCTGAAAAAACACACAGAAAAACTGGGATGTGATTGGAAAAGGAGGGAGTATGGATAAATGGTCAATGGAAGGACTAAATTTTTGTAATTAAAAAATAAGCCTAAAGCATTCGAAAAGTCATTTTACATTTAATTTTTTTTTACATTTTCTCGTACGGACTAAATTTTAATGAAATTAATGAAAACAAAAATTTTAACGAAAAATTGATCAGTTCACGAACGTAATTCATTATTTGTCACAAGATGCTTACCAATTTGTCACTGTAAATCCCTGCCCACAAATTAATGGGTCGAAATCGGCGCTGGTGGTTGTTTTCTATTGTTGCCCTAGGATTGTCATCCTTATCGCTCCAAACGTGGAAATTGTGGCAATTCCAGGAACCGTCCCGTCCAAAAGTTGACTCGTCCGAGTAAATTATTCGGTCCAGGAATCCTGGTTCTGCCGCTTCCGAGTCGATTAAGAAGCGGCAGAACTCTATTCTCGCTGGATAATCCGCGAGCTCCAACGATTGCACGCGTGTATAGTGGAACGGGTGCTTTTTCCCTCCTTTGAGCGTACGTTGCACCGTCGAGTACGAAAATCCTCGCATGTCCCGAATATTCCGGATGCTGATTTTCGGTTGATTTCGTACATCACTCAGGATTGTTTCTTCTACGGCGGGCGTTCGTGCCGTCCTAGGGGCACCACAATCTTTTTTATTCGGCAACGAACTACCCGTGTCGGCAAAACGACGATACGCGTCCATGATCGTCTTCGCGGTCGGGCATCGCGCGTCACCGAATTCAGCCCGGTACGCTGCCTCGGCATGTGCGCCGACGTAGCCACATTCTATATATTTTTTCACCATTTCCGCGTATTGTCGCGGCTCGTAATGTGCCATTTCTCTCAATTAAAAAATAATATTAATATCGATAATAACAATAATGATAAGTATAACAAAAAGGGAAATGAACACGCAACAAACTTTAATAACAACGAGAAAAACTAACACAGAACAAGGCAAGAATTAATCAATGCAAAAAATGAACACGATAAAATATAATAACACGAATAAGATAAAAAGAAATAATTGAAGCAAAATTAAATGTTGAATTGGAAAAAAAATATCAAATATGAACACAAAATTAAACAACGCACACTACAAACAATATTATTTAAGAAATTGAATCGAAATTAGCACAAAACACTGAGATTGGAAGACGAGACACGTACGCTACGGAACAGATCGGCTGGTTAATGACAGATATCGATCGCGATGCTCATTTAATCAGGTTGCGCCAAGACAAAAGAACGTCGCGAAACCGAAAACAATGTAACTAAAAGACGTGAGCATCGCAATCGATATCCCCCATTTGTGCACAAATTTTCAGCCTCACCTCTATGCTTTGTACATCAACTTCATAATAGTAAAAAAATTTCCGATTATATTGAATAATATTTTATATGGTACGCGTTATTAAATATATGGTTATTAACGCCTGTTTACCTAATTATAAAGGATTTTATGCTGATTCTTGATATTTTCGACGTTGAACTTCTTTAGCAACGGTTTTTATTTTCAGCATGTCACCCAAAAGCATCACCAAATGTTACCTTCAGTCAAAAATCATTAAAAAAAAAAAAAAAAAAAAAAAACATTACGACTAGGGTTTCATCACGGGCCCTCATATTCACCAGACTCTAACCCTACCGTCTAGACCATCCCAACGAATATGAAATTGTGCATACTTTTGAGTGAATAAACTTTATTTTCAGTCTACGTTACTACTGCTATATTTACAGCTATGCGACAAAACATTCATTTCATTTATAAAATCACATGATTATTATTTGTAATTTCACTACTACTCCGTTATTTATACAAAGATGGAAATAATGAATTTTCGATCGTTGCATATCCTTTTGTGGTTCTATTTTCGTTGTCATAATTATTATATAGCAATATATAATGAAAAATTATATTTTAAATTATTCAAGTCATTATTGAAATTTATCAAAAAGTAATAACTAAATGACCGAAGAAAAAAATCTTAATAGTCTCAAACTTTATTCGAAACCTCATGGCCATGAGGCTCATGCTCTATTACTTTTGTCACAAATTTACATGGGCATGAAACGTTCTTTTGGGTATGTCAGATTCTTTTCTTTACACGTCATTGTCCTTGTAC
>JBBLXU010003610.1:0-20961 GCA_037893425.1 Campoplex nolae | reverse complement strand
TAGCCCCGAGGACATGAGGCCTTTGATGGTGTTATATACAGACACGTCAAAAACTTGAATGTGTTAGTAGTTTTTGCATAATGTTGACCCTGTGCAAAGTTTTTTCTCAGCGAATACGCCACGAATCATGCTGATTTCGGGCTCAATCGAAAGGGAATTTCCTAATTGTTCTCCAGTTCAATTTGCAAGGCATCAAATGACTCCTGAGCTTCGTAATTGAACGAAATGATATGCCAAATTTACCCCCACCACCGCGAATCGTTTTATTCAGAGAAAGTATAGTCTCGGCGAGCCTCGGGCCAGCAGACGACAGAGCTGTCAATGTACTTGTCCCGAGACTCTACCGAGTCTCTTGAGAACCGTCGAAACTTTTCAGAGAGTTAGCGAGACTTGGGCTTGTAAAATCTATCCCTAACTCGCCATTGCATCACTTTGCGGCTTTCACACTTAATACCTTTTTTGCTAGTGTCTCTAGATCTCCACATCCTGTACGCCTTACCATTGGGGAGGTATTTCATTATCTAAATCAAATATCCTGTGGAAATATTGTGTTCACTTTTACTCCGGTTAGTTCATCTCATGTTTTCAAGCATTTAAATGAAATTTCCTCAAGTTCACTGTCGCCGGGACCAGACGGAGTGTCCAGTTTCAGTGTGAAAAAATCGTCTGCGTGTATTGTTGATTATTTAGTGGAGATATTCAACATGTGTATCGCTGTAGGTTATTTTCCGGTGTTATGGAAAAAAGCGTATATTAGACCGTTATTAAAGAACAACAAACCCTTAACGCCTTCCGATACTCGACCCATAGCGAACCTTTCTGAGTTATCCAAAATTTTCGAACGTCTTATTAAAGATCAACTAGTTGCTTTTCTTGTTCTTCATAATCTAATTGATCCTATGCAGTCGGCCTATCGACAGGGATTTAGCACTCAAACTGCCCTCCTGCGAATACTAGATGATGTGAAAAACGGAATTGACAAGGGACGTCTCACGATTTTGGTACTTTTTGATTTCAGTAAAGCGTTTGATAAGGTTTCGCATCGACTCCTTCTTGCTAAACTCAAGGCTCTTGGGCTGGACGATCTGGCGTTGAAGCTGATCTTATCATACCTCGATGATCGGTCGCAGGCAGTTATTGATGAAATGGGTAATTGCTCTGATTGGCTCGCTACTAATATGGGTGTTCCGCAAGGCTCGGTGCTTGGGCCTATCTTATTTTCGGTTTTCATCAACGATATTGCAGCTCGATTGAAGTTTACGCGGCGCATGATATATGCTGATGATGTGCAAATCTATCTTGACTGTGAACCGCACGAACTTCAGTCTGCTCTTGACAAGATTAAATATGATGTAAATGTGATATCTGAGTTTGCAGTTAAAAATGGTCTCACGTTAAATGTTGCTAAATCCAAGATTTTAATAATGGGTATTAGGGATCGAGTAAAGCGATTTGATCTCACGAATTTACCGAGGGTCATGGTCGGAGGTGTTGCTCTTCCTTTCGTGAATAAGGTGCTAAATCTGGGGGTTACTATAACTGCAAACTTATCATGGAATAGGCATGTCGCCATTGTATGTAGGAAAGTCTTTGCGGCTCTCTACAGGCTTAAGTTCAACAAAAATTCCCTATCGTTTGAGCTTAGGGAATATATTGTGTGGTTTACCATGGTCTCACAAAAGAACTTATTACGAAGTTGCAGAGACTTGTAAATGCCTGCATTCGTTTCATTTATAATCTACGTGGTGATGTGCATATAACGCCCTATCGACATGAACTAAAGTGGTTGTCTGTCACTAATCGTCGGCTGTACTTTCTGGGCATCAATGTGTATAAAGTGCTCCAGGGTGAGATGCCTGAGTATGTGCTTGAGTTGTTTTCTCGGATCGATCAAAGTAACTCTGGGTCGCTGAGAACACGTGATCATACCTTTGTAATTCCCTCGTTTCGCACTGAGACATTTCGTAGATCATTTTCAGTAAGTGCGTGCTACTTTTGGCACTCTCTTCCTGGAGATACCACATCGGCGCTTTCATTGGAGACTTTTAAATCGCGGTTACATGAGTACCTACTACAAACTGAAATTAACGAACGGGAAGACCTTGCTTGATCTGATAGTGTTTGGCCAAATGGCTTGGGTTTGTCTTTTCGATTCTGAACCTTATATCGTGATGCTGGCATGCACTAAGAACCCTGTATTCTTACTTATATTATTTCTTCACATTTTGCACTCTTCATTCTTACTTAATTATATTTCTTATTCTTATTCTCTGCATATGATCGATTTGTCAATTATTTGGTTTATTTTTGTTATGCGCTTTAGGCCTATATGCAGTGGCTATATGTAAGGATACATTAATCCCATTTCCGTTCATCTTGTTCATGCGCCTATAGTTTTATGCAGTGGTTACATTTATTATTATATGTAGTAGATTAAAAATAGGTCAAGTTCTGATTATGTACGAAATTATATACTTACATTGCCCCATAGTTAAATACTAGGGCACAAATGAAATTTATCAAGTCAAGTCAAGTCTCTCTCTCTCTCTCCAGTGGCGTAGAATTGAGGATTAGAAAAAGTTAAGTTAACTGATCATGTTCGGTTGAATTAATGTGAGTGGAGCAGGAGTCCGCACTGTACCCCGCATAAAAAATAAACAGCCTACCAATCTATCTATATATTTGTATTAAGTTTATTCAGAATACATAATTTGCTCAGTAGTTCCATATTTCAGTATTTCAGTGAAATCAGAGACTGTTTCTTTTCAAGGCAATATTTTTATAGAGCGCATTATTTATGGACTTAGTAATAAATTATAATAATTCTCATCGATTAAATCAGAGGGATGATTTATTTATGGGCTTTTACCGAAAAAATGTGAATTTTTGTGATATATATTTTTTTTTAATGTGTTGCAGGTCGAATGTTGATTTTTTTTTTAATATACAAAGATTGAGAAGTAGAATAATGCTGAATTTTGCCAACACAGTAGGAAAGTCGATGCATGTTGTACTGATTAAAAAAAATGAAGATTAGATCATAAAAAATAGTATTTAATAAGAATAAAAATTGAAATAATTTTTTTCATAAACTTTCAAAGATTTCCGATTTTTCAAAAAAATTTCAGATTTTTAAACGACTTTCAGATGTGTGAAAAAAAAATATTGGAAAAAACACCATTTTTTGACATAGAAACGCTATGAATCAATACAGACAATTATAAATTTGCAGAAATTTCTTTTTTTTGGTGATGAATCTGTCAAAAAATTGGAGCCCCAAAATTCAGTGGGGGCAGATTGACTCATCTTATCCGGCTAGACCCTTTTCACGAAAAGTAGGAGTAACAATTCTTATTGAAAATCTCACTGACAGTTATAATACCCCAAGTGCTTGGAGACTATCAGGATTTTAACCCAGTGAACGGTGCTTCGCTCTTCTCTAGCATTCCGCTCCACCTGACCTTCGCCTACTTGTCTCGGGTCACTGCTGCGATTTTTAATAGTTCATACGACGCTAGTAGAAAAAGAGTACTGTCTCCAAGAACGATTCTTGTGCATAAACGGATCTATAATTGTGCTAATAATATCATGGTCCTATCAATTTGTTCATTAATATTCAAGATTCGATCCACTGGGCTAGCCTTGCTTGATGCGAAATCATACGAATCGTTGACGTGGCAATTATAAAGGGCGAGTGACCCTCTTTATCATTATATATCCCAGTATTAAGTTCTGTCGTGAAACTCGTTCACCAGCGAGCAGATTGAACTAATGAACGGCCGAGAGAGAACGAGGTAGAGATACAGGGAGAATGGGGAGGGAGGGAGAAAGAGAAGCTCTTGCTCTCGAGGTACAATTTCTAACGATCCTCTCGCCAACGTCCAACTTCTGGACGTAATTAATTCCCCGAGCTAACGCGGAATGCCATAATTAATTCCTGGTGGCTGGCTTGGTTCGCTGGTTGAACCAGCTATCTATAGATACGAGAAAGCGTTGAAACAGGTATCCCTCCCTCCACCTCTCTTCGGGCACGAGCCAGAATAGCGATGCATTGAGCGTGGCAAGAGGACGGGGTTGTTCTGAAGCGAACATGGTAAAGAATGAGAAGGAAAAAGGATTGAGGGTGTAGGAGCTTTTCTGCAGGGTTCAACCGGTGGTGATGTTCCAGAAAGGAAGAAGTAGTGTTCTGTTGCAGGCCTGTAACAATATGTATTCGCTCATGATTGAAAGTCCACTCTCATCCCTCACACATTCTCGTTTCAGCCCGACGGTGTCCAGTTATGCAATTAATTAAATTCGGTTTATGCCGCGACCGATTGTTAATTATCCTGGCAAAACATCCGGTTGGTCAAACTTTCAACTATTCCAGAGAGATAGTATTCTGTACTATATCTCTAACTGTAGAGCTGTACAGCAACTCATTTCCAATCCCTTCCTGAAACTTATAGTTTTTCGTGGAATGTAATTTTTATATAACAACCAGCAAAAATTCTTGGATTATTTTTGTAACTTTTATGTAAACCTTACGTAAACTCGTAAATTTCAGATCAAAATGGGTGGAAAATATTGTTTCATTTATTATACCATTTTCACCAGCAAATGATTCCGAAAGCAGAAATCTGATGGCCGTTCACGAAATCATTTTTTTCTCTGTTCATTGGTTCTGTTTTTATTCTTATTAAAATTGAATCAGTCTACGTAATTTTAACGTAACATAAAAATCTTAAGTACTGTAGAATAAAATATATGTATGTATGTGAGAGTATGATTGGTATGGCTTTGGTATCATCGCATAGTTTTGTTTTGTTGCTACGTTACAAAATAATAATATAAAAAGAATTAGTTGAAAAACCGGTGTCGCGAGAAAAGGAGCATAAAAAAGTGTTATCGAACGAATAAAATCATTGAGTTCAACAGGAGAACCGTCAACAAGTTTAGACGAACGAAATAGAAATATTAGACAATGTGACAACATCATTGAAGAAGGAGCTATATCGACAACATTACAAAAGGAATATGAGTTGGTCCAAAGAGAAAACAATTTAATGGAACGAGAATTGAAATTAGCAATAAGAGAGATCGAGCTTTTAAGAATTGGACGAAATAATGAATCAACGAGGATAGGAAGGGCTTGAAGCAGAATGACGTTACCCGCTGAAACGATTATTGAGAATGCATCAACGCACGAGTTAACACCAAAAGTGAACGTCACAACGATTGCAGATTTCCTGTGTCATTTTAGTGGAAGTCCTGACAAATTTGAGACGTGGGAAAAACAAGTAATTTTTCTTAAATCAGCATACAACTTAGAAGATCACATAACGAAAATTCTCATCGGCATGAGGCTTAAAGGAAAAGCACTTGAATGGTTTCACTCAAAACCAGAATTTATTGAGTTAACATCAGAATTAACATCAGAAGCATTACTGAACGCTTTACGAAGTATGTTTTACCATCGACCGAACAGAATCACATTACGAAGACAGTTCGAAGAACGTTCTTGGAAGAATTCAATTACTCGATTGACCATCGTCCTGGAAAGAGTATGTTACATGTTGATGCTTTGAGTCACAATCCGGTTCCAACATGTATGTTGATTGACAATATTGAAGAAGGACTTATCTTTAAACTAAAAAAAGCACAACAAGAAGATGAAACAATAAAAAAAGTTTAGAATAAAATAATAAAAGGAACTGCTCGAGGATTTATTGTCCAAGATGGTGTACTTTTTGGGGTGGGGTATTAATTCCGAACATTGGATAAACAGAAAGCTCAAAATTCCGAATTTTAAATGTGCCGAAAT
This sequence comes from Campoplex nolae, assembly GCA_037893425.1. Taxonomy (NCBI): domain Eukaryota; kingdom Metazoa; phylum Arthropoda; class Insecta; order Hymenoptera; family Ichneumonidae; genus Campoplex; species Campoplex nolae. The sequence goes on along the minus strand of JBBLXU010003610.1, from coordinate 15,158 downwards.
AAAAATTTGGTAAAGATTATGCCAGCCAAAGGCTGTATAGTAGACTATAATAATTTAGAATGGTACGAGTAGCGACAAAAAAAGAATACGAATATAATTTCGTATACAACATAATTTTCGGAAATTTTATCGCAAAGCTAAACGCTTTATTTGAACGGGCGATAATACTACATACAAAACTCCGAATATGTAATATTAAGCACATAACAAAATTCCGATTTTTTTTTCTTCGAAACCAAGTTTTATCAGAAAATTCAAATATAATAAAAAATAATAAGAGATTAGTCAGGTGTTCCCGAAAGTCCAGGACTCAGAAAATCATAGCTTCGATCATCCAGTTTGCGACAGCTGAAGTTTAGAAAGAAAAAGATTTCGATAAAGAATGTTCAGAAGGTCCAAAATTCCGAAAACTCACATATAGCGCAGATGGTGTAGTTAGTCTAACGCGTGTAGATGGCAGCACCACTATTGTTACGTGTTGGAATGATGTTTCCATGAACTAAGTGCCGGAGGTCGCTACTAGGTTACAAAAAAAAATGATCGTACGCCCGATCTGAGTCAAGCGGATCGTAAATGTTTGCGGTCTGTCTGAACATGCTAATTAACGTTTCTTATTATTTTCTTATCATAATGATATTGTATGCAATACTAACAATAATGCAATCAAAAATTCCAAGTAGTGGAAAAGTGTTTTTCATTAATTCAAAGATCAAATTCTGTTTTCCTTGTCTCTCTATTGCTCTCTTCAATTCTCAATTTTGGACGTCTTATACAACTATTTTCGGACAATAAAGTGCTCTAATAGTGTCCTCGATAATTATTCATTCGAAATGTTGGTAACATTTATTTTCTCTGGCATTGTACTTGCAAAATAACGGCAAAAAGACTAACAAAATTTTCCATTTTTAGAGTATTCAAAGGTTGTGATCGGAATGAGTCTTTTATGGTCATTGTGTAAATGATATTAAGCTTACGGAGTTTTTCGGGTTGGTAGTCAAGAATTTGACATTATTTTTCCAACATAAATTTATTTGAACCAATTGTTTAATCAGTGATGTGACTAGGTAAGTTGTGCATGGTTTCCAATGTTTCTTAGGATGTTTTTCATGAATTAGTCATCATAAATGCAAAACCAATTTGTTTAAATAATTTTTTCGAAAAAATTATTTTGTAAAATTGAAATTTTTCTCAAGCGCGATTTACGAGAAATGATATCAGTATCATAATTATATCAGTAAGCGGATTTTGTACAATAATTTGTGTTGATCAAAAAAAATGTTGAAACAAATTAATTTTTGAAAAATAATGCCCGATTCTGGACAAGCGACCCAACTAACGCAATAGGCAACTTACATAGTCTTGTTGATGGGTCAAACAATTTGTTTTAAGACATTAATTATGCGAAAATAATGTCACATTCTTGAATAGCGCCCCGAAAAACTTCAGAACCGCCGGTCACTTTACATATTGATTGCAAAAGACTCATTCCGATCACAATTTTTTACTACGTTTATAACTCGAGAACAGTTTGAGCTACAGGGCTTCCGTTTTGCACCGATGTTAACTTATTAAAGCCCAGGCCAAAACTGTGCTAGATAGCATTACACTAACAACTACGCCATTCATAGGCAAATAGGGGAAAAATTGTAATTCGCAATTGTTTATCAAATATTACTGAAACAAATTATGCTGAAAGTTGTTACTTTGCAAAACAGACTGCACCGATCGATTCTGCAGGAAAAATTTCGACAAAAACCTATATAACCTTTTTTGGGTGGGGATGAAAACTTTGAATCATAAATCGACCGAATGACAAGAATATTAAAATAAAAAGTAACGAACGCTAGAATAAAGATGAACCATTTATTGGAAAATCTTCAAACTCGAAAATAAAAATCACAAACACGGAAATTACGAATTAAATTTGTATCGAAAAAAAATACTCAAGTGCGTACAATTGCGGGGGTTTAAATTTCAAATCAACTCAAATATCGAACACACTCTGGTGGAGTCTTCATAAGTAAGATTAGCGAATACGAAGAGAGTCGAAAGTTTCGAAATTAATATAGCGACAGGCGAGCTCAACGAACAATCTAGGCAGCGAGAGGCAATAAAGTCGAACGGTGAAAATAGCGAATTCTTCGGAAGCCACATTGTTATCGAATGAAGCCAATAGATGGCGCTAGCGGTTGCTAGCTGAGCACGCTCGACGTGGCTTGTCCCATAGTATAGGCCAGGCGAGAGATACCTATAGACGATGCCCAAATCTGGGACCTCTTTCGAGCTGTTCAATTTCCTCTTAAAATGTAGCAAAAAATGTATAGAATATGATACTTGAATACCGAATGTGTGAAAGGCGTGGATCATGTATTTTTATTTACAATTTAACCAATATGATAATTTTTTTTCCTTTTTCTTGAATACTTAACAAAATATATGACGGACAAAAATTTGCGGATATTGAAAAAGTCCGTCAATTATAGGGTCATTTTCAAATAGCTGGAACTTGGTGGGAAATGATCGGACAATAATTTAAAAAAAACATACACACACACATACAAATCGAAGCTGCAGTTTTTAGTTTTGGAATCGTGAGCTTAAACACATTTTTCTCATTAACCTATTTTGAGTGGCCATTAAAAAATCAATCTCAAAAATGTTCAAACTTTGTATTTGATGAACCTTTTATTTTATCAAGAGACTCGGTAGAGTCTCGGGACAAGTACATTGACAGCCTGTCGTCTGCTGGCCCGAGGCTCGCCGAGACTATACTTTCTCGAAACAAAACTTTTCGCGTTGGTGGGGGTAAAATTGGCATGTCATTTTATTGAATTACGAAGCTCAGAAGCAATTGAGGAACTTAAAAATTGAACTTTTAGCTAATTAAGAAATTCTCTTTCGATTGCGCCCAAAATCAGCGTGATCGGTCGCGTAATTGCTGAGAAAAAACTTTGCACGGGCTCAAGATTATGCAAAAGTTACCAACACATAAAAGATTTCACGTGTCTGTATACAACACCATCAAAGGCCTCTTGTCGCCAGCTATAACCCATTTTCATGAAAGCCAATCTCCAGTGACAGCTGCAGAGAGAGCAATGACTACTACGTTCACACGGAACTCTTATTCCGGATTAATTAATCGGGTTTATTATGCCCGATATATATGTATATGAGGTATTCCACGTCAAACCGGCGGACTTTTTCCCTGACCCTCGCCGATTTGGTTAATTATTTTTTATATGATTATATGAAGTCTAAAAGACACCCTGGAATTTTTTCAGATTTTTCTGAAAAGCCATTTTTGGAAAAATAAAATAAAAAATCCAAAAAAGTCCAAAAAAAGCCCCTTTTTAAAAATCTGAAAAAATTCCTAAAAATCGCTGATTATATGCCGAACACTTTAAGCTACCGCCCGTAGTGGAAGTACGATTTTTTCTGTGTGTTAATCGGCTAATAACGTTGAAAAAATTCAAAAAATGCTGAAAAACACTTACTCTGGCCCAATAGTTGAATATTGGGGTACCTAAAACCAATTTTCGTCACAATTTCCGAACAATCAAATAAAAAAATGGACCTTGATCAGCTAGTAGTTACGAATTCCCAATATAATAAGATTTTACGTACAATATTTAGAGCTGTTACACCGGTCATGGAAGGATCTTTTTCTAGAGTTGTAAAAAAATAGATTCACATATCATTTGATAAAATTGAATAAAACTATTGAATTAATACTTCAACTTTTTGCCTGGCTCAATTTTTTTTGTTTTGTACTGGTCTGAAATATTGCAAAAAAAATTTTGGGTACGAAAATATTCAACTATTGGGCCAGAGTAAGTGGCATTTTTTGAATTTTTTCAACGTTATTAGACGTCGAACACACAGAAAAAATCGTACTTCCACTACGGGCGGTAGCTTTAAGTGTTTGGCACATAATCAGCGATTTTCAGGAATTTTTTCAGATTTTTAAAAAAGGGCTTTTTTTTTACTTTTTTGGAATTTTTTATTTTATTTTTCCAAAAATGGCTTTTCAGAAAAATCTGAAAAAATTCCAGGTTGTCTTTTAGACCTCATATAATCATATAAAAATCAATTAACCAAATCGGCGAGGGTCAGAGAAAAAGTCCGCCGGTTTGACGTGGAATACCTCATATACACCCCATTATAACCAAATCGGAATAAGAGTGCCGTGTAAGCGTAGTGTATGACGTCTACACAGTGAAACGGTAATTAACGGAGTTTTGACATAATCAAGTGCAGGACGTCCGAAAAATTTCGATTAATGGATTTAATAAAAATATTCTACGGAGATTCTGAGTGAAGTTCTGTAATAATAAAGTGCGAGATTAGCGAGTAAATTGGATAATTTGTGAAAAAAAATGATCTCAGAATAAACTTTTGAACAGACTGGTAAGCATTTTTTTTCGTGATCCTGTGTATTCAAATCTCGCAGTGAACATATTCATCTACAAAATATAAAAATGCAAAATAAAATCAACAGTTATGGGTTATATTTACAAGCTAAAAGTGCGGATTGTAGTTATATACAGTCTCCATAGGAGTTTATATGAACCAAAATATTTAAAAATTTTAGAAAAAAGAAGTGATATAATCGCAAAAATCCCCTCACGCGGAAAAAAACGTGGACAAGTACATTGGTGGTCCCTTGTTTCCTTATGATATTAAAAAAAAATCCAAAACGCCGCTTAGAAGAATACAAAAAAAGTTACAAAATAAGTTAAGATCTGTTGAAATATACGTGGCCAAATACGGGAAGCTTTACTGCGTTTCAATAAATTTTCAAATACGGTTTCATGTTGATAGAAAAAATAATAAAGTTCGGAAATTCAACTATGTCACCAACCAAATTGCAAACGTAAAAAAATTAGATTGTAAAAAAATTCTGAACGAAGTACTTGGCGAGTTCGTTATCATGATCTATACACTACGCTAATTTCATGGGAAAATCCTCGCCAAGTACTTCGTTCAGAATTTTTTTACAATCTAATTTTTTTACGTTTGCAATTTGGTTGGTGACATAGTTGAATTTCCGAACTTTATTATTTTTTTTATCAACATCAAACCGTATTTGAAAATTTATTGAAACGCAGTATAGCTTCCCGTATTTGGCCACGTACATTTCAACAGATCTTAACTTATTTTGTAACTTTTTTTGTATTCTTCTAAGCGGCGTTTTGGATTTTTTTTTTAATACGTAACTTGTCAGAAAATAAAACAAAGAAAATGGTTAATTTTTCGAGGCGCGTTTTACGTGCAATATTTGGTTGTATGGCTTATATATACATCTCGACAACAACGATTATTGATTAAAATGAAACTGCAAACGGTGTTTGAGTGTTGTCAGTTCAAAAGGATAGTGAAGAGTGAATCTTTTGACGTCTTATAAGGTAAATCGTACTCTCTATTCTAGACCTATTTCTGTTGTTTTAGAGTGGACTGAAAAATGGAATTGTATTGAAAATAACAGAAGTTTTGAAAGGCAAATTATTGTAACACAAAATGCTGCTCACACTGATGCAAGATTTCGAATATCTTCTAAACGAATCTAGCTACCGCCATGTTGTTTTACAAATTTCGAGTAGTTTCTCCAAGAAGAATTAAATACAAAATTCATGTTTTTTTAAAAAGTTTTCGTATACATTTTTTAAAAAGTAGTATTTATTTTTAAAAAAATTATTCATTTTTTTTCAATTTTCAAATGGAATTCAATAAAGAAAAAGTTAGTCAGAAAAGGTATACACGCTCAAAAATGTAGGTTTTGAAATATTCGTCGAATCAATTTTCAATGAAAAAAAGCGAATTCGACATTGAAAAAAAGAATTGCTGTTCAAATGCTCGAGATTCGTGACAAAATTTTATTCCCAATTTTAAAATGGAGGATTTTGTCCGATTTCTAAAGTTGAAAACATGCTCGCGTTAAACTTAATTGTGGCCTAGACATCGTAAACCATGAAGTGTCAAAAGAAAGGTACATAACTATCAGTAATATCACTTTGACATGATTAACATATTATAAATACAAAATTATAACTTTTAAGAACAAAAAAGGAAAAAATGTAACTATGAGCAGCATCTTCATTTTCCAAGATAGGAATTTGTAACCATGTGCATCGGTAGCGCATTAACAAATATGAATTGAAAAAAAATTGCGTTTCGACCTATAACATTTGAGATACGAATTTTATATCTTTTGCTACAACTAACGTAAGCCAAGTTTCAATAAAAAAGAGAATCAATAATAATTCGGAATTGTGTAACAATTGCAAGTGATCGACGTTTCGACCAGCGAGGCGACGATCCCTTGCCTCGTGCTGTCTCCTCTCTACCCGTCCCTCTTGTCACGCGCGCTCGCTTTTGTTATTTCTCTCCCTCTCTCTTCCTCTACCATATTCTCACGCCTCACGCTGTCTCTCTCTCACTACCATTTTCTTCGCCTCACGCGCTCACTCCCCTCGAAGAAACCATCTTTTACAAATAAATAATATTTCAATGAAACCAGTCGTATTGCGTTTAAAACAAGCTTATTGCGTTTTGTATTTCGCTTCGGATAGTGCATTGTTGCTTTTTTGCACCATAACACATAAACACTACAGCCAATAGGAGGCTCCATGCATTATTATGTGTCCAATAAGCATGTTTGTTTTTGTTTCCGCATCCCGCGGATCACGGTCTCGGCCTTTTTCCATATATAGTCGTTAGGCAAATCCTTTATTTTCTCATCCTTTTCGTCATTTGTGGCCACGGAAGTGACGAGTGAATACGCTTTTGCCGAGTTTCCTTGAATTACGTGCTTTTGAGGATCGCTTTTTAATCTTATTTGATCGCTTTTTGTAAATTATTCTTTGAGTTTCGTAAGAGTATTTTCGGGTTTCGGTTCGAATTTTTGCTTGCCGTTGTTCGTGATTTCTCATCACATATCGGTGTTGCACGTCAAAACCGCGTTCTTCATTGTACGTGTTTCATGTGTCATGGAATGTCGCAGTTAACTTTCCGGCGATTTTACGTTTTATCATGATGCCACGAGTTGGTTCTGTTGTGTTACATTGTGAATATTTGAAAATGCGTGGTCCACGCAGACCACAGAGGGGCATCCCTCGGACGGGAAAAATAAAAAACAGGAGAGTATACCAAAAAAGTGGAGAATCTCATGACAAAAGGACCATGTAAGTTGAAACAATGTTATACAATATTTATGAGCAAATGATATTTAAGAATTTAGAATGTATGGAGTGCCACGCGACCACAGTCCTGTACAATTTTTTATATCACGCGGTACGTAAATAGACGTTTTGCGTACGCTTCGCGTACACAAAACTCTCTCTCTCTAGGGCATATATACCCTATCTTTCACCCTGCTCTCATTCTCATTATCTCATTTTATACTGCTATCAGTCTTACGATACCGAAATCATTATATATGATCATTATATATCGAGATCAATGTCATTATGTATAAACATTAATGCAAGCAATTTTTCATATGAACTACACTTATAATGCTCTTCTGCATTGACTATAACTGATGTTAAATTTAAGTTCCTTTTTACGATGATCTCTACGCATAGTGCAAATGTTATATTCTGCTTATCTTTATTATCTTTTGTATTCTTCTTTTCCTTTGTGCGCCCACGGTTTTTATTTGGTTTTCATTCTGTTTCTTTTGCAATGATGCTGTGATCTGCAATTAATTTGATATTTTGTTTATTTTGCGCTCAATATTCAGCTTTTGCTATGCGGTTGATTATTTCTGTTCATATTAAGACTAGTTTTTAAGTACTGATTTTTGCAATTATATGGTTATATTGCCCCATAGTGACACACTAGGGCACAAATAAAGTTATCAAGTCAAAGTGTCTCTCTCTCTCTCTCTCTCTCTCTCTCTCTCTCTCTCTCTCTCCTGTCGGAAATTAGTCACATGAGATTACAAAGATTTTTTCAAATTTTTCCGCGAAACATATGAATGAGAAAGAAACGTAAAATAAAAGTTACCCCTGAACTTAGACGCGAATATTACGATAAAATCGGAGTCACGATGTCCGAGCAAGAAAAAGTCGATTCACTCACGTGGGAGTCAACCACGGCCGATGGATTGTTCGAACAAGCCAAAAAGAAACCGGATATGGGTAGAATATCGGACGTACAACCACCCGCAAGTGAAGAAGTAAAAATAGATGTTGAAACGTTCGAAGTAGAAAATAATGATACAAGTAAAGACTTCCAAGCCGATTTAGATGAAATTGTGAAAGTGTTAGCTCGCGAAGTGCAAGAACTAAAGAAAGAACAGGGCATAGAAAGACTTATGCGACAAGAACAGTGGAAAGAAGTGGATGAAAAATGTGTTATCCGGTGTCAACAAGTGCGCGAACAAACAACTAATGACTTTCGTGAGGGAATCGATCGGTTAACAGCGAAAGCAAATAGGATGGTAACGATTACTCAAGGTACGCTCGAAGCACGTATCGATGACATTGAACAAGAACGAAAAACAGATATAGAGAATATAGAAGCGCGACTCCAAAGAGCCATGGCTAGTATGTCACAAGTTTCAGTATTAACCAAAGAAGTCGCAACTGCTGTTAATAAACAAGAGAAAAGAATAACGAAATGCGAAGAAGAGATAAGTACTAGACTATCACAAGCAATGAATCTGAGCTACGGGGGACTCAACGTGAGTCAAGCATACGCAGCGAAACAGAAACCACCAATTTTCAGTGGAAATGGAAAGGAACGGCCAATTCAGTATTTAAAAGAATTCGAACAGTTCTGGAAAATTACTGGAAACACTGACTTTCATTATTTCATCGGGCAATCACTGAAGGATGCGGCCAAAGATTGGTGGAGGGTCGTAGAAGAGGAAGTCCGGACCATAGCAGACTATAGTCGGAAATTTGTCGCAAGATATTGGAACGTAGAGATCCAAGATAAAATAAGTAGGAATTTAGAATTTGGGGCATACCAATGGGATGGAAGCAAAACAACCCGAGCAGAATACGCAACCCGAATATTTGGAAACGCGAAAGACCTACAGAAGTGTTTGAGCAACTTTGAAATTATCCGTTATTTAAGCAACCATTTCGACGAAACGGTTCGAGCGGCGGTACAGATAGGAACTGTCCAGTCAATGAAAGCATTTTTGACTTTTTTGGAACGATTCGACGGTGCAGGGCCTCTGAACACACAACGGCCGCAACAAAAACCGAACCAGGGTGCGCCAGAGCCAGGCCACCAAACAAAGCCAGGACAGGGCGCGCAAGTAAATCCACCGATTTGGAACCGGCCTCCGAGAAAATGGAACCCGAATTTCACTCCAGGAAATACATGGGGGCAAAAACAATGGCAAAACCCACAACAGCCATAGCAACAACCATCCACGTCGTGGTATAATCAACAACCATCAACCTCGTGGCAAAATCCACGAACGCAACCAAGTCAAAATCAGTGGGAGAATCCAGCGATAAAAGAAATGCCTACTGGAACGCAAGCGCCAACAAGAGCTCCACAGAGCGATCAAAATAATCACAATCCTGGGGGACCGTACTGTAACCAACCAAATCCTTTCATAAAACAGGACCAGGGAAACACCTAGACGTTGCGCCCGAAATGATGGCCTTGATGAAAAACGAACCATCACGAGGCGCAACTGATTAAAGCCGCAATTGAAGATGTTCAAGAAAGAAATAAGAGAAATAAACAAAAGAGAGAAAGAAAAAAGAAAAATAAGAAGGAAAAGAGAGAAGAACAAGTGGCTCTTGAAATCATTGAAAAGAACCAAATAAAAGGATGGTCTGTGGAATTTTATGAAAAAGAAAAAGCAACGAAGATCCACGAAACAACGTACGAAAGTCCTCGCGATTACCTAATGGAAGAAGGACTGGTGAAACTACACGACAATACGATCTATCCACGCTGCCCGGTGTTGGCAATAAAACTCGAAGGCGTTGTGGTGGATATGTTGATTGATAGCGGGAGTGAAGTCTCCTGTATTTCCGAAGATTTCTACAAACGAATGGCAAGGACCTTTCAGATGTGCCCACGACTACCGGTGGTTGGTGGGGAAGTAAAAGGCGCATTTAGCGGAAACAACAGCCGGATAAAAAACCAAATAATGGTGACTGCAGAAATTAATGGAATACAAGGGGTATTACAACTCATGATCGTACCAAAACTACGACGCGATGCTCTCCTAGGAATCGACGGGATAATACAGATGAAGATTGAAATAGATACAGAACGCGGACAAATACTCGCGAAAAAGAAAGCAACTCTTATTCTACATGAGGGGAGTTGGCTAAAGCCAGAAAAAGTTATCGAGAGCGACAGAAATGACAGCAACGAACTCGGTGCGAGCATAGAATCAACCGTTATGCTGGAAGAAGAAGGGATTTCAGAACAGCAAGTAGATGAAAAAATCGGGGAGAGCGCATGTATCCCACGGGAAATGATAACACCATTTAAGATCTCATCTTCAATTCCCGACACATATTTACTAAGAGACCGGGAAAAATGACCGCATACGTCCACAAGCTCATCATGAAGGATCCGGAACCTTACATGCATCGGTCATACCCGGTACCTATGCAATACCGAAATAAAGTAAATGATGAGATCAATAGAATGCTGGGGCATGGAGTAATCGAAAGGACTACAAGTCGTTTCATAAATCCATTGGTAACAGTAATCAAAAAGGATCAAGGTGTCTAGCAGGCTCAGAAAAATAAATTCCCTGACTTTTCCCGGTTTTCCCGGTCGGAATATTAATTTTTCCCTGACCGATTTTTCAATGTATATTCATTTTTAATGCCCTAGTCAGATCTATCCGTATAATTGAGAGATCAAAGTAAGTCATAAAAGTGAAATAATGAAGTTAAGAAAGGATTTGAAAACTCACTATCGTAAGCAGTAGTTATTTTATTTATTCACAACAGTTGTAATAACTTTTTCTTACATTTCAATAAGAACAGATTCTTCTCGCAGTTCATCTTTTCATTTTATTTTTCATGTTTTCATTTTAAGGCGACAAATAATCACAGTTTTGACACTTATAAATATGACTAATGAAGAAGTCACACTTATGAATATAAAAAATGAAGAGATTTTCATGTTTTTCAAACTATGCTATCAGTACACTATTAACTTAATTTCAAATCACAGCATCGTTATGAAAGAATCACAGTGAATCAATAAGCACATTATTTTGTAAATAAATGTGTTTGAGAACGATATAAAAAAAAAAAATTTGGAGACATCAAATTGGTCTCTTCGTAACTATACTATTATATTTTGCTTAATATCGAAATCACAGTTCTTTTAATTTTTTGATTTTTTCTTCGATTTGAGCAGTTTCTTTAACAGCGTCATCGAGTACTTTTTTCTTTTTTGCTTCGAGTTCTTTTACAATTTTAGCCGATCGCTTTTTGGTTTCTCGTGCTTCTTCTTCTTCCTTTTTTTCTTTTTTTTGTTTGGCCAAATCTTCTTCATACAAAGAGTGAGAATTGCGCGCTGCCTGGATTAAAGCTTTCGTAATAACGATATTTTCAAGACCTTTTTTTGATTGAACTGCATCATAAATTGTCCTCTGTGCAATTAGAGAATTTTCATGTTGATTCTCAACTAAGCACTCTTTGTTTACTGAAAAGCCGCGTTCGACGGTAGCATTACCGTGTGAAAGAATTAAGACAGTTTGAATAAAACGAAAAAGATGGTTGTATTCTGCAGAACCACAAGATTGAATAATATCAACCCAAAAATGATCAAGACGATTTTCTGATCGTTTAAACGACTTGAATTTTCCCTGGGCCACTGAGATCGCACAAATGCGTTTATATTGTTGGTCGATCTTATCTCCCACATGCCCGGAGATTATCTCGTTCTCGATATAAATGTGTAAGGCTCTAGATAAACGTTTACTGCCTACATCACTTTGCAGTGCTACAGTTGGGTTCAAACAAGAAACGGCTTTAACAATCGGATACTTCAACGGAGAGCGGTCCAGTATTTTTGAAATAAATGTCAGAATGCATTTGCTACATTGTTCTTTGAATTGCATTATTTCGAGATCAGTGACTTTATTATTTCCAAATTCGGACCTTTTAACTTGTCCAAGCGCAGCTTCGGTCCCATAACCGAGTTTAGTGTCCTTCGCTGTTAGTAGATTTTGTTTTTTTGTCACGTCTATTTTCAATAAATCTGTTGCTTTCAACACATCAGGTTTAACGACTTTCTCCATTGCAGATTTTAGAACTGCGTAAAGTTCATCATAGAGAAACGGCATCAGAGGATGATCCGATTGAAAACTGATAAGAAACGGTTGAAGATCACTTGCAAACGATTGAAAAAAAGCTAACTTGGGGAGAAGCAATTTATCGTTTAGCGCATCAGTAACAATTTTAAAGCTGTTACATTGAGGAATTTTTTTGTTTTTTTTTAGCCGCGTCTGCATATTTGCGAATGTTTGGCAGTAATGCACAAGCCCGCTCGGCAACTGATATATTCTCTAATCAACGAATTGCACAAAATTTCATCGGAAACTGGTGTGATTTTGAAGCTTTAATGTAGTCTGCTTTTCGAGATGGCACATTTTTGAACAAATTGTACGATGCTCGTAGGAACTCAATTATTTCCCATTTTGAACTTTTTATACCCGCCTTAAACGCACAGTGCATCGTATGTAATCCACAGCTGCCTGACTCTAGTATTTTCTTATTGCTAGGGTCTTCCGCTAAATCGTGTTTGAGATCTTTGAGAAATTTGAAATTTACGTTTGGCCCGTCCATGGAAACCTGAATCATCTTCCGAAGCATGTCCGGGGGGACAGATTTCTTGAATGCCGCAAGTAAATCGAGCGCCGTTGTATGTTCCAAGAATGTAGAAGTCCAATATCTTGTCGAGGTTTCATTTTTTTCGTCATCCCAGAAACGTACACAAATGTCCATCTGTTCTTTTTGACAAACTTTGTTTAAACTTTCATCGAAAAAGATTACAACGTTATTACATTTTTGAATGAGCTGATTAATCTCGTTCTTGAAATAGTTTGCAATGCTGTACGTAATTGTGTAAGCTGCTTTCGCTTTGCTCAACTGCATTTTCTTTACGATTTCACTGTCAGGCAATACAACTTTCATCAACGAAACACTGCTTGCAATATTTCTGAGAGAGCTGTGGCTCATGACTCCGTGGAGACACCACATTATTTCGGTTTCTGTGATACGATCCTTCACGACAAAATGCTTGATATCCTGTGACTTCTGAACGTGTTGAATCGGTTGCGATGACACCGTGTTGCAGTGAATTGCACAACCAGAACATTTATTGCTGGAAATCATTGAAGGCGACGTGTTGCTGTCGGTACTGATTGCGTTTGGACAGGATGTCGCGTCCGTGGATTTATTTTTGGTGATGGTATTGTTATTTGTGAATACTGGAAAGCTCGCGGAGGCTCGACATTTCACAATTTCTTTGTGTTTTTGTCCATTCATGTGACTTATCAGGGCTCTTCGACCCATATTACTTAGAGAGAAAGTCAAACACCGCATATGGAACACCGTGCAGAAAATTGGTTAGTTGGAATTTACTTAGAGAGAAATTACTTAGAGAGAAAGTCAAACACCGCATATGGAACACCGTGCAGAAAATTGGTTAGTTGGAATTGGTTGCAACCATGAAAAGATGGTTTCGTGAGTCCACGTTTGTTGAAAGCTGCATTTTTTTTATTGGAAGGCATCGTTCTGATTCTTCTTTTGTATGAATATATATCCTATTCCTGATTCCACTGTTGTACGTATATTGACAGGAGACGTAAAAAGACAAAGTAACAATGCGCTGCATTGAAAATATTGAAAGAATATCTGAAACAGAATGAAATAATGCACGAGTCATACGGAGACGAACGTAGATCTTATTATTCATCTTTGTGGTTTTTTATTTTCAATTAATTTAGTCCAGACAGAAGACCAGAAGTTGTCGCAAGCTTCAGAGAATTGAAGTGATGTCTTTATATATATTGTTATGCCAGTGGTAAAAACAACTGGATTTCACTTGCATCCATTCTATTTGATAAGGATTAGCTTCGAAAAGCGTTCTCACGCTTTTCTCATTGCATCAGCAAAAGTGACCGTGAGAGACCGACCGTACTACGTTCGACCTCCGCGCGTAACTTAGGCGTAGTAATACATCTTAACCCTAAGGTAGATTCTTTTTTAAGAGTATGAATTAGTCTAAAGCGCTCCTTCGACTTGGCACGATCTCGAGAGACGTTGCCCGGAAAGATCGAAGTACGAAAAGAAAGAAATTTGTAAACTAGGAAAGAAAATTGTAAGCCTTTTAATAAATTGTAAAAGTCGCGATTATAAAGTTTATTTGTTCAATCCTAAGATAAAAAGAAATTGAGTGAACTTGTTATATCGTGAAAATCGTGCGGCATAACAATATATATCAATACATAATATCAACAAGAGTGTGCTGACATGATCAAAACACAAAGGTAAATAACCTTATTCGTATCGAATGTTTTTTTTTCTATCGAGCTATTTCATATATATTTCCATATAATTTATATAAAAAGATTAATTTTACTCACCGTCAAATAAATGCACAGTCTCAATAAATTTACTGTGACGTGATGATAATGTGCATCGTTACATTTTAAAATGTAAAAACGTGCGACTACCGCAGGAGTACGAATGAGAGAGACGTATCACAATACTCGCGCGAACACGCCCGGCGCGAGGCTTCGAGGTCAACAATGTTGTCGACAACTAGCGCCAGTAGCGGTCGCCGCATTGACTTTTGGCGCACCGGATAGATCTTGGCTGTTAATTCCTGTTTTTACCGTTGTGTCGCCGTCAATCATATTATTGTATAATTTAGAAAAAAAGATGAAAAAAACGAGAACTCATGAGCATGTCCAAGTTAAAGATTAGTTGAAAAATAATTTATTTGGAAAAAATTTACAAAATTCTCGAAAAATCGCGAAATTCCCTGACTTTTCCCTGACTTTTCCCGAAAGTTAAAATTCTCTGACTATTCCCGGTTTTCCAGAATTCCCTGACCGCTAGACACCCTGAGGATGGATCAATCCGGCTCTGTTTAGATGCAAGACAACTAAATAAGTATTTAGTAGAGGACCATGATTCTGCACCACC
>JBBLXU010003609.1:0-41316 GCA_037893425.1 Campoplex nolae | reverse complement strand
AAAACAACCGTTGATCATTTTGTTTGGACAATTTATTTACAACATTCACTATTATCTGTAATTCAAAAGTCATTTTGCAAATTACATTCATACGCATTACATTCATGCAATTAAATTCATGTTTCTCTTATTAAAAAAATTATTTCTTTAAATCCATCGTTTTAAAATATAAAGCTTTCCGCAAGTAGTAGTGCTTACGCGCGAAATAAACGCTACAAAAAGATCCTCTGCAGTTAAACCATGCCACTTAATTGATTTCGCAAACAAATATCTATGATCAAGTCGGTAGCCTTCATAATGTTCATCATAATGAGTATACTCGGTGACATTTTTCGAAATAATTTTAAGTTCAGTCGCTTTGTTTACAAATATAACACGGATGATAAAAAAATTGTACTCGCCTTCGATTGGGATCATAAGTATAGAGCCTGGTTTGATTAATTTGCCCTGATATGTGATTGACTTTGCTACGTGGATTTGTTCGTCGTTTTGCAAAGCTAGCTGCGAATGAAAAAGATGAGAGTCAAGGAGATCGCGCACTGGCAGTACTTTCGAATATTCTATATCAAACGGTCTATTGCTGAAGTAATTCCCTTGAAGGATGCGATGATTCAGACGTAATTGTGCTTTCGTTGCAAGCGTTTTACAAATGTTGACGCGGCTGAGGGACACATGAGCAGTAACTGTGAAGTCGCGATGTTTACTCTCACATCTCATTGTAGAAAATTGCGTCAATGGTCCAAAACGACGCATAATGCTAGGGTAATGGACCAAAAAATGATGTTTCGGTTTGAGACAATCAGAAAACAAAGTATTCAAACGGCTCAAATATTCCGATATCAGTGACTCCAAGCAATCGGCTACACCAAAGTGTATAACAGGAGATGTAACTATATCGATGATTTCTTTTAGGAGTATGATAACTTTCCAGTAGTGATTCCCCTCAGGAATCCATTCGCCAATCAAAATACCAATGTTTCGTAAAAAACATAACGCTTCCGCCGCCGACATCTTGATATGTTTTTTCAAAATACTGGTCATTTTTATTACTGTGGGTTTGTTTCGCGACTCGTTATCACCATAGTCAAGAGATGCGATTCTATCATTCAGATCGTCACAGGTGAAAAGATGCTCTTCTACAATGAAATGATATAGAATCAACCCTAAATCATATTCGTTTACACCTTCCAAGAAGTCGTGCATCCAATCAACAGTTACAAGTTCGAGTGTTGATAATGATGCACAGTCTACAATCGATGGCCCTAGTACACCGCTCGTGCTTGGTGTACTGTCAAGAATATGTTGTTTCATAGTTCGTCCGCATGATACACGATGACGCATTGTAAATTTTATTCAGCTGCTTTTTATTCGTCAAGCAAAACCGGCATGGAAAATTGGAAGAAAAGCTTTTTGAGAAACCCAACACAGTATGAACTGCTAAATTATCCCCAATAACGCCAACTAGTTGGAAATATATTTTACGCTCACCCGAAGCAGTAGAAACAACAATTCCTTCACGTTCTAGAAAATGTATTTCTTCGACAGCTTTTGCCAAAATAGATGTTAGCGGAACAACGTTGGCATCTTGAGATTGATATAATTCAAGGAGAAATATATTCTCCGTTTTCGATTGTAAGTTGGGAGGTAAACATGGGATGATTATGTAGACAGAGCCTATTTTTCCAATGCCTTTATGGCTGCCCAATGGATTATTTGTTTCCACATCATCCTGGTAAAAGAGCAATGGGAGAACAATGTTGCCTTCATGAGATTTTTCGATCAATTTCCAGAATTCCATTTGAATGAGGCTAAATATAAATGATTCATATTGTTTTACCTCAGAAATATACGACATGACACTATCGAAGATGCCAGGCAATTCGAAAAACTGTTTTAAAGTACGTCGCAGAGGGATTAATTGTATCTTTACTACTTGGTTTGTTTTTACAACCTCAGCGTGGGCCGGTATGTGTTCTTTGATTTCTTTCACGATAATTTCTTGGGGAGGAATATAAGTACCGATTTTTTCAAAGTGCTGTAAACATTGAAACTCACTTCTGAAATTTTCGAATGGTTTTTGGATCATCTCTGTAATTGTTTTAATAGCAACAAAATTATTCGACATTTCACCAAGAGCTTCGAACCGTTGAATTACTTGTTCAAAAAACGCAGTGATAAAACTTTGCTGAAGAAAATTTTCAAAGCAATGTATTACTTCTTGAACGCGAATTCGAGGTAAATCGGGGATGCTGTATAATTCAGCGACTATTTTCGAAGCATAATACTTTAACGAGTCTGAAAATTGGATTGGATCCATCGTCATGACTATTAAAATTACAATTGATGTCAGTTTGCTTTTCAATTTAACTTTAATAGCCTGTAGATAAGAGGTAAAATCTTACTGCTACATTAATTGCTAAACTATCTTAACGTTGGCCGCCAGCTCCAAAAAGCCTATAACTTTGTTGAGTGATATCGACACTTTTTCTCCTTTCATCGAAATTTTAAGGAGGGATTTTTGCAGTAGCAACCACAGGGGCTGAGTTTCCGCAGGATACGATAATTTAAAAGCGAAGAAGATTTTAACGCATAGAGCCACAGCTTCAACGAGCGTATTTGATTGGTACCGAGCCTTTCCAATGACCGTCCAAAACGAGGTTTCAGCAAATGTCTTGCTGCCAATAATAATTGACACAGGAGTCAGCATTCGATTTGTGTCCGCATATTCGGTAACTTTGTCGTTCATGAACTCGTCGAGTTTTTCCAGGGACTGGAAACAATAGTGAGATCGTTAGAAATAATCGTGCTAAGTACATTCCATATTTTATGTACGAATATTTACCTCGAGGTGGACTATAAACGTTTCACGAATTCTTTTTTTCTCGGCTTTTTCTTCCTCTGTTTCTTGCTTCCGACGTTTGTTTGAGGAAATTGTAAGAGGGCGTTGACCCGTTCTCGATTTTGGTGCTTTCACACCGCAAGGGAGGAGCATAAAAATAGCAATGTCCTTCCCCTCTGAAAAAAATAACAACGCATTCAATAATAGTTGCATCGTTACTAATAACATTAACATAAATAACATAAAATAAACATGCGTTAATAATAATATTAATGAGACACACCATCGGTGGTTTCACCCAAATGATAAAAAAGGTTGTCGGCTTCTTCGCCCACAATGTTTCTTGTGACCAAAAATTTTTCAAAGGCCACCCGGAGAGCTTTCCAGTTCCCGCCAATGTCCGTTGCTTGGTTGGAAAACAACGTGCCAAAATCGTCGACGATCTGCAAACAGAATTTCAGAAAAACAGCGTTTATAACAATTGTAAGATGCAGGTTGTTTGAATTATTGTTCACAAAGTCAGCAAAACAATCCCTTACAAGTTCTGAACCTCGTTCGTTACTTAAACAAGGGAATTCTGTGAGCTGCCAAATTCCTTTTTCCGGTGCAGCATCTATTCTGCTCTGTCGCAACGGGAAGGTTTTATGCCAAGCTTGGAAAAGATCCTCCCACGGCTCAGCAGAGTTCCGCAGTAGTGTTAAATCAATTTCAAGATTGTCTGTGAGAATGTCGAAAAAATGAATGAAGAAAAAAATTATAATGAATAAAAATAATCTAAGATGATCGCCTACTACATTTTATTTCAGAATCGCGCCACGGTAAGGTAAAAATAGAGATATGTGAAAGTTGAGACATGTACCCGAAGCATTCTCAGGAACTGTGTTATCCGAAGGTTGTGTAGACTCTGCAGTTATTAAGAGTCGGGACTCAATCAATAATTTTCTAACGTAATCTACACGAGAAACGAACTTTCCAATAGCCCTAGCTGAGCGTTTTCCCTCGGTTACGGCTGGCGTGTAAAACGTTAGAGCTCTCCAGCCAAACTCTTTTTCCAGCTCACCAGCAAGCGAACTGTGAACCTTTGAAGGCACTCTGTACAACAAGAATTGGTTAAAGTGCATGATTATTATGTATATAAAATGAATGCCACAAAAAAAACTAAAAGAATGAGATTAATATGGAGTTTTTAATTATGTAAAATAGAGTATCATTATGTTAGATAGCGGCTTCTTACTCGAATCGACGGAGAGGATTTTGCAGGGTGACTTTTTCACGCTTTAAAATTATAGCGAGTTCTCTATTAATTAACAGCCTGACAAGAGTGCCTATCATGGAGGCAGGTATTAGTGAATTTTCACAGCTCTCGATCGCTGCTAACAGTAGGAGTCCTTCAGGTTCTGAATTCAAATATGAACGGACATTTTCGCGTTCGAAACTCAGTAAAGAGTGATAAATATTATCACTCTTTTTACAACGAATACAAAGGGCACCATGGTTCTTAACCAGATGACTTGTATTCACATCTTCAGGTGTCGAAGTGACGTAATGAGCGGAATCCTTCTGTTGCCCTATTTCTATTGGCATGACAAAGATATGAGAATCACTCTCGGAAAATGACAGATCTTCAGCTGACAAATCCATGGCTGCAGAAAAAACAACAGGATGAGTCATTTTTTGAAGAAGAAGGAAAAAGAACCAGTGAAGTGTACATATTTTGGGCGAAGAGTGAAACCCTAGTGGTGGAAAATTGTGTCACGTTTTGACAGAACTTTCTTTCCATTCTCCTGAAGTGGATTTTTATTTCAAGAATTAAATACTGATTGAAAAATATGTGGGAAGAACTGTTTTTGCATAAGATGACAAATGGCTATGACATTACAAAAAACACACGTTGTAGTCACTTAAGGGACCTCAGTCAGCGTCACAATGCTAACTAAACAAATATTTCAGAATTTTTTAGAATGCCTACAAATATAAGGAATAAATTGTTATTTGATATATGACATTTTTTGTTTTATTCAGAACCCTTGATGTTAATTAATACCCTGATAAACCAAATTTTAAGTTTTTGCGCTTTGTGCATGATTCAGAGTACACCGCTGAATAAAATTTTCATCTACGGTATATCATTTTTCTCATAGTCAGCTCTCGGTTAAGCAAAATACATTCGTTCTAAGTTTCTGTTTCAAAATTGCAGGTCATTTTTAATATTGTGAATCTATTTAAAATAATTAATGCATTGCACAAATAAAAATGAAAATGTCAATGGAAATGTGCTGCGCTGGACCGGTGTAGACCAATACTCTGATAAGCAATATGCAATATATTCGATAAGATAATAATGTCAAAACTAAATTTTACTTTCAAGCTCATTACAGTATTGCGAAGCCATCTAATCTCAAGTTAAACTGATATTATTGAAACTATTTCTTTTTTAGGTTACGTTGCAATATTTTTCTTAACCTACAAATTAAACAAAAAACTGCAATAATAAGCAATACAAGGTTATTTTACAAGATTTATCTTACCTGCATGGATTGTCAATAACTCGAACACTGGAACAACACTTTGAAACAATCTGTCCAATTATTTAAAAAAAGAATACGATTAATTTTTTACAACAAAACGCTCACTCAAACTCCACGTGGCACTGATGGTACTAAGAACTATTTACTGCTGACGCGGAAGCGTTTCCGGCTTGAACAGTAACGGCGTCTGCAGAGAGCGTAATGGTCACTACCAATAGCATTACGGTGCTGCGCAGTAACGGTTACGGTGAACGCACGAACTATCCAGTCTCAAACAAGGATCGCTACTGCGTATCGACGATTTCGTTTTTTTTCCCAACCGTCACTGTTGATACAGTAACCATTACGGTCAAAGTAGCGACTGTTGCGGTTTACTTTTCTCCGTGCAACGTCCGTAGCAGAGTCGCTTGCATGCGTAGCAATTGCTCTGTAGCAATATCGGTAGTTAGAGACATGATGCGTTGAACTTCAAGACGATTTAACTCGAAATGTAACTTTTACGTCGTCTCAACGAAATCTGGATCTTCCTCCAAAATTGTTTGCCCTTATATAGACGTTGAGGTAGGGGGTGACTGTGCGTAGGAGGGATGAAAATTCTCGAATTTTGACTTTTCAGAAAGCAGATGAAAAAAGGTCCACCATAACGTAGCTAGTAACTATTGCAGCAAATAGAATTCTCAAGTGGTTCTCAAGATTAAAACTTGAAATAAAAAGTCAGAGGTACGGCAAATGACTTTTCAAAGAAAATGCCGCGAATGACCATCCTTGCGCAATCGGGTCTCAATGTGACCAGGATACATAAATCAATTAGTGCAGGAGTGTGACGCTTAGAAATCTTTGAAAGTGTGTGTGTGTGATGAGAGTGACCCAGTATCTTTGGCGGAAAATCGAAAACTTATGTATTTCCCGAGATTGAAACTTGAGATAAAAAGTCGGCACGTGACTTTTCAAAAGAAAATTCTTACGCAATCTGGTAAAAATATCTGTCTCTGCAGATTATAAAATGTGTAACGGAACTCATAAATCTATCATTGGGGGTGTGACACATCTTTGTAAAGAATTCTGGTAATAAATATCTTTTTTATTCTTTTTCTCAGAAAAAGGGACACTTGTCGCATAAGATCAAACACATCCCTTGCAGGGACCGCTGACCCTCCACTTCCCCCTCCCCCGAAACTAGCCTTACTCTTCCCCCTCTCCCACTTTTTCCCCCTCCCTAAAAGTGAGCCAGAACTGGTATAGCCTTACTACTTATGTCAAAACATTAATGAAACCAAAAACACTCATACAACATTGAATAAAATTTTTGTTGCTTTTTTGTTACTAAACTTCTGTCTTGCTTTTGCTTTTCTTTCATGCCCGCTCCTTGACTCTATAAGTAGCTCGAATCCACGCGTAACGGCGTGGTATCGTGAAACGTACCGTTACAATATAGATACTTTTTTTCTAAATAGATAATTGTGGAAGATGTTGAATAAAAAAATCTGAACAAAACATAATGTCATCAGAGACCGCGAGTAAATTCAAAACTAACCACTCCGAAGTCATTATTTTAGAAGATGATAAGTATTTGAATGAAAACCAACTTCGTTTGAGAAATCAGTTTATGATATAAACAACTCAACTTTTATTTTCAATATTAACATATGAACACATTTTCATTGAATACAAATAAACAAACGCACGCACGTATTAATTTTTATTTCAATTACTCTCGACTTACGTTTCGAGGGCTTTGTGCATCAAGGTCTACTACATTATGCTGCGATAAAACTCTTGGGCTTCTTCTGGAATGAGTTTTTTTTCGTCAAGAAAATCGTATTTCAACTCAATTCAATCACTGTTCAATATTGTGGTTATTTCTTTAACTTTATAAATTTGGATAGACTTGCCCCATTCATCTTTCTTCCAATTTTGCTGGTCAGCAAGTTCTGAAAAATCGTAGAATTCTTCGATTGTCATCTCATGAACATTGTACTGAGGGGATTTTTTCTTCGCGGAAGTGATAATTTGGCACCACTGTTGTTGTGTGTAAACCGATTTATGCCGACTAGCAGCTTCAATCGCTGCGTGCATTGCGTCACCTTCGGATTGGGTATGACCCTTTTCTAAAAACCTGTGTGTTATTTTGACGTGAAATTTTTTTTCGGCGAGAGCATAGGTTCCGAAGACCATCCTATTCCGATTTTGCCCCCCACAATTATCACTGTAAAATATGAATTCTTTAGTGCCTTTTTCGCACATGCTTCTAATAAAAATCCACAAACAACTTGAAATTTCATTCGCTCCTCTTTTTGCAGTTGTTTCATTCCAAACATAACAAAAGCCTTCTTTTGTGCCAATACTGAAAACCGTGAAATTATAGACGGCGAGTTTCCGGCGATAGTATAATACCGATGTTTCAGCTTTTGGTGTCGAAAGAACTTTTTGCAAGTCGAAGCATGCAACGCATAACGAACGGTCTTTAGAGGCGTTAATTTTGTCTGCTTCTTTCAATTTCCTGATAATTTTTTTATTTTCTTGATGTTTGTCATAATTTTCCTGCAATTTGGCCTTTTCCTTGATTGTCGAAAACTCATATTCGGTACAAACATCACATTTGTCCTTTTTCGGCACGTGGAATCTTAGATTGAAGGAGTAATTGAAAATGAGCCTGTAGTAATGCTCCGATGCAATATCTTTCCTACATTGTTTTTCCATCCATTCTGTATACAGTCGGTACATAGTGGCTAAGTTCAATCCTTCTTCAAGGTATTCTGCCTCCGTACTTTTTCTACAATAATGTGACTCCACCCGAGGAAAGAGCTCGATGTGATCAAAAACGTTCTGGGTCGTCGTTTCAGAAATACGTTTCGGACGGTTTGAATGACGCCCGCGGAGATCTTGCGATATTGAATTGCTCGACGATGTCATTTTTTTTTTTATAACTGTGCGAACCCATTGTTCGGTAATGCCTACCAAAATTTAAAAAGAATACGACATTGATAAACATGCATTAAGGCCGAATTATATTATAAATATATTAATGCCAATCATTTCATTTATTAAGAATGTTTCAAAAAAAATTAACCATTCTCATGACATGGACAACGTTAATATACAGGAATAAAAATAAAAATCAAGAAATTAACAAATTGTTCTAAAAATTCTTCGACAAAGAATCAAGCTATTTTCGTTGCGTTGTCAAAATTGATTTGGTGTTTTTCAAGAATGGTTTTCATTTTTTTCTTATCATTTGAATTCTTTGTTAAAACTTTTCCTGTGAGCAAAAGTTGATGAATTGTTCGTTCAATGCTCGACCAATTTTTCATATCGTACATTAAATATTTCACCGTGTGAAATACATGTACGAAACTCGTTATTTTATGAATATTTCAAGCAATTCATTTTAGCTAAACATAAGAGAATTCAATAGGGAATCAATGCAAGTTCAAGAAAAACCATCAAACAGTTTCTAGGTAACAAGATAAAAATATGCTTATTTGTCGGAGAACATTTTATTAAAACAATATGTTGATAGCTTCCTGGAACTACTATTACCAAAAATGAGTTTTACTGATTTTTTCGAAACGGTATGTACTGTGACGTGACATTTTGCGCCACGCCACTCATACGTATCCGTGTCGACCAGTGGACCGGATTTACGGTCCTGTTTTGGCCGACGCCCGTCGACTCGCCGCGGCTGGTTCGAAAGAGGACTCAACCTCCGGCCTATACTGCATCAAGTACAATAATTCCGTATTCTTTTTTATAATTTATATTGCGTTGGTTCCGTAAAATGGCAGTGAAGCTGCATACCTTTTTTTGGAACATTAATGTTAATTATCGGGAACGGGCCGATAAAGCAAATGAGAGAGACTGAGCGTGAATTATTAATTATTTCGGGTTTAACCGTAATTATTCGTTAAGAACGAGCGAGCCACCTCTGCCTATCACGCATTCCGCGATTATTAATTGTGAAAATACCCTATTTGTTATTGTCACGAGGCGAAGCGCGCTCATGTTCCAGCCATTTTAAATAATATATTAAAAGGTCAATCACGCGCCCAAAGCTCGCGTAATAACGTTTGGATCATACTAGCCGATCTACTGCGTGGGTGTCAAGGGCTCGCGCTGGAAAATGGCTCCAAATACGAAGCTGCCCGCCAGCCCTCTCGCCGTAGCAACCAAGAGTTGCAACACCCGTCATTGTGCCCTTGGAAGCCGCGGTCCGTGAAAATCGGCGCCTCGTCTGATGGGGTTCGGGTTCGTCTCCGTATTAGAGGTGCTGTTTTGCCTGGTGGTTGAAGTGTGGGCCCACCGTGAGTTCAGGGACGCTTGGATTCATGAGGGAGGCCTCCCCTTTTTACGGAGACGATCGCCGGATTGCCCGAGAGGAAGGCGACCAAGGGAACAATATTCGTTCCATAAAAAGTGAGCTTCGAGCGCGTGAAACGAAAATCGATATCGATCACCACTGTTCAACGTCGAGTCTTCGTCCGTTGAGCCGTGGTGGGGATAAGAATTTCGACCTAAACGCGAAAACTCCGAAATACCGCGTAAACCGCGAGAGTAAGAGAGACAGAACATAGTCCAGTGCTGGGACACGGGAGCGCGGACCGTCGTGGGGGGTAACGAGTAGTGGGGATAGCGCGAATTTTGGAGCTCTTGCCTACGAACGAGGTAAGGGGTCTAGGTAAGGGGTATAGCGGTTCAGAGATTCATCCCAGTGAGCTCGTTCCTCTTCTTTCTCCATTTAATTCCGTTCGTCTCTTCGTACTCTAATTATATTTATTTGGCGTTATTTATTTGTATTACTATGGCGATTATTAAGAGTATTTCAATGTTTGAACGGAGGTGTTCTTTTGCGATAGTCTCGCGTTCACCTGCCGGGATAAAATTAATAGAGTACGAAGGATTACGAGGAGGCGATCGGATAGGCTCACGATCCGAATTATTGCGTATATTAGTGATTATTATAGCTTTCTTTTAGTGTTGCATTTAATTGAGTTTTGGTCGAGAATATTACGACGAATATTAAGTCGTAATTTTCGAGTTTCGTATTTCGTCAAATTCCGAGCATTCTCGCTCAACTCAGTCTCTCTCTCCCCGTGCGCCCAAGGCCAGCGTCGTCTCGCGCGTGTTTACATTATTTTCTTTCTTCGCCGCGCGTACTGAGTTACTCTATCTATAGCGCATTACGCAGGAATGTTCCTGATTTATTTTCTTTCGCGTTGTTTCGATCTTAGTTTTATTTCGCGTGTCTTTGGTAATATTACTCGCGTTTGCCTTTCGTATTCTATTTTCTATTGCCGAACGGCAGGCTCGTACCTATCGCGGGCGCTCGTACCTCGGTGGAGCCCCGGAAATTTGGAGCCTCGTTATTATTCATTAAAAATTGTCAAATTGTTTCACATTAACGGCTACGCATTGTTTATCTCATCTTTGTTGGATTATCTCGCAATGCGTATTTCTTGTATTATTTCTATTCGTTGCATTATAATTTTCGTACTTCATCGTCACTCGAGTCTATCACTACCTCGCGACGTCACATTGCCTATCTTATCCCCTTGGGAATACCTAGCAATGTTTTCTCGCGTAATATTTTCGTCGTTATAATATCGCCGTGTACGACTACCGTAACTCAAACCTATCGCTACCTGGTGACGATCCATTGCGTACCTTATCTGCTGCGGACTGCCTGGCAATGGTTACGGTTCGATTATTTCGTTAACGCTCACGAACCATTGCGTACCTTATCCGCTGCGGACTGCCTGGCCGTGGTTACGGTTATATTATGTTGTTGATGACGACGATCCATTGCTTACCTTATCCGCCACGGATTACCTGGCAATGGTTACGGTTCTGTTATTTTTGTTCACCTCAATCTACAGTTCTTTACGCGTTCCGGTCTCGAATTAATAGTTTCGAAGCGTTTAAGCCGTCATGTTGCCTGTTGCCAATGACGCTACCTTGCCTACCGGTTCCATGTGGAATTTTCTAGCAAAGCGTGTTCGCGTGTTATTCCTTATTTTCGTTTCGGTTATTCTCGTTGAGTTTCATTATTTTATTATTTTTGGCGAGCAGCGTTTTCTTGTTGATGTTCTCGAGATTACTACCGTGTGCAACTGATCGGAAACAATAAATTCAATTATAACTCATTAATTCTCTTTGTGCCGGCTACCATTATTTGAAATTTGTCGTATTGTTACTCTCCCTTGGGCCAGCCCCTCCACCATTATGTATCTCAGTTGGAGCTGAGTAGCCGGACCGTCCTCGGTCACCTGTTTCGTACAGGTCGGTCAAAAGCGTTTGGCGCAGTTGGGTAAAATTAAAGTCGGTTTACCGGCGGTACTCCTGTACCTGGCGCCCAGCCCAACTCCGCCAATACGTACCTGCACTGTTAGCGGGTCAGGTGAGTCGAGAAGGGGCAGGTCGTACCCTCTCAGGGAAAAATCTCGTTACAGTACCTAGGGTTCCTGTAAACATAGATCTGCAAACTTTAATGATATTTTTGCCAACAGGCAACGAATACTCCGCTTTCAAACTTTTTTTGTTATTGATTCCTCGTTCGTTCCGTTTTCATTATTGCTGTTCTGTACAAACCGAGCAATATAGTCCCATTGCCTCGTATGATTTTCTAAGGCCCAAAAGACATCAAATAATCGTTGTCTCTGGTTTTCGTCAATTTCTTCATGACATTTAAATCGACACGTTTTTTCACAGCCGTTGCCCATTTTCATTTGTTCCATTTTTTTTTCCTTTCAGCGAAACTCCACTCTGACCAGCATTTTTAGCCTTTTTTGCTGTGCTTCTTTTCCATTTTGTTGGATTAGAAGCACGCTTCCGTGACTTTTGAGGTTTTTCTATTGAGGCATTTGAATTGGAGTCGTTTTGGGGAACGTTTTCATCTACGGTGCCAAGAGAATTATTTATTTCTGAGTCATAAACACAATCTTTGTTGTGAGGAAGCGTCGGAAGACTGGGGGATTTCGAAATCTCGATCGTATTTTCTTCTTTTGACGTTGAAGTAGCATTATATTTGTTCAGTTCCGTTATATCTACGAGAAAGATTTTCACAATGTGAGTTATTCAATGCGTGCCTCTCTTTGTAATTATCCATCCTTGTGTATGTGTAGTCGAAAAAAAATTATATTTTATCAGCAAACTGCTATTAAATTTTTATATGGTTGTATGTTATGTTTCGAAAGTAGTGTTGAAATAAGAAATAATAATTTTAAAAAATCAATACTGGAGTAAAGTATAAGATTGTGACATCACTCGTACCGAATATTCGGATTCATCAATTTATTTTGTGATTTTTGATACTCATCGTCAAGTCACTGCCACAACCTTTAATATGTATAAAAGAAAGTTACTTAAGTTTTCTGCCCGTGCGTATAATTTCCACCGCATAATTTCAATTTCAATTTCGAAAAGTTTTGAGAAAAATGAAAAATGCACACAACAATAAAAAAATATAGGCTCAACGTAATTTAAAAGACGATTCGAGTAAAAATAACGGACCGAAATTCAAAAGTGAGGGGAAAAAACCAATCTCGAGTATATATACGCTGCACGTCTTGCCTTTGCCGTTTGCAAACATTATCTTTTTAATGCTTGGTGTCAAGACGATGCTGCGTCTCTAGATGAATAGAGGCTTGGGTTTGAATTGATCAATTAATAAGTTGATCATTTCATGGAAAGCCCAAGATCTAAAAAGAATTGATTATGTTTCCAAATAGGTTGTTCAATGTATTCTGATCCAAAGACTCAAAAAATATAAGCGATTCATGTTATTGCTTGCTGCTCTTTCTCTTTCATGTTGAAAGTGACAATTTAAAGTCTGTTTAAATATTTTCCATGACAGCGTAATTATATCTTCACACCCTCTAGTACTTTTAGATAAAAAAAGGGAATGATAAAGAATTCTGCATTAAAAAGAAAATAAAGAATTCTCATATAAACGTTCGAACGTGGCAATCGATTAAAATTCACAAAAAAAGTAACAAAAAATAACGTACGAAATTTCTGCTCGAATTTAAAAAGAAATAAGCTCTATCCTTAACAACGCTGAATTTTGTATTTATTCCACGAAATCTGAGATGAAGTCCCCAATGCGTGTGTCTAAATGAATTTAGTCTGATTTAGGTTATTTTTTAATTCCGCGAACTAAGACCAAAAATGTAACAGTTACTGTATGCAGGAAAAGTGACCGTACCTGAAGTGGATCCCAACAAACATCTGTCTTTAATATTTACAAGATCCATCTCAACAAACTGCAGTAATGACGTTTGGTGATCGTTTTGCCAATGCTCGAAATCTTGTCAAAAAAATTGCAAATGCTCATATTCAGAGTAAGTTTTAAAAAAAGAATCAGAAGAAAAAATTCCTTCTATATTCACTTACAGTCTCCTTCCATAATTGTATTCGTTGACGATGCTGCACAATTCAGAAGGTAGAAAATTATATAGTACCCTTGTCAGTACTGCGCAACACGAATAAGATTTTTCTAGTCAAAATGCACATTTCATTTGTTTTCTTAAAATTCACCGGACAACTTCAAGAGGCGTGGACTGAGCGGTTTATAATTTGTTTTAATACTATTTACATGTACCAGTCTGATGCAGAAAATAATTTCAATTTTTTTTGCGCATTCACGTGGTATTGACATTGGTGGATCACAATTTCTATGAAAATCTGAGATCAATTGCCCAGCATTTACAGGTCGCTATATCGACTTCTACGTATACTCCATAATTTTGTCAATCCTTCAATTGATTCACAGGAATGAAGCTCATGGATCAGAAAATATGTGGGTTGTAGAATATTCCGATAAATTGTTTTTTTTTTTTGCAAAATCGGTGAAAAAAGTCAAATTTTTTATTCATTTCGAACTTTGAAAATTGGAGAGTAATTGAAAAAAATTCTAGAACAAAAACACTAATCACCAATTTGAAATAAATTCAAAAAACGAATAGAATGATCGATGGCTGCAATTCCAAGTTCGAATGGAAAAAAATTACAGCTATTTTCGTGTATTTACGAAACATTAAAAATTGAAATTTTTTTGTGTTATTAGTAAATTCCGATTATATAAATATCATATACACTATGTGGACTTATGAATTTCTTCAAAATTATTCATCTATTGGAAAAAAATATTCAGGTTCTTCCATAGCCTTTCCTCGCCTGAACTTCAAATAATTTGTATATTGCATTTATACTGACGAACAGAAAAATTATCGACAATCAAACTCAAAAGACTGGGATCAAAAGTACTGCAAATGGTCGTGAAATTAGTATTGATTCACAACATTTAATAAAAACATTGTGAAGTTATGCCTGAGAAATGAATCAATTTTTCCAATAAATGATAACGGTCAGTCATTGAATCATTGTAACGATTATTTAAATTGTTCGAAAATCATGTGCCCATCAGGGACGTAGTCGCAGAAAATATCATAAACCAAATTTTCACTTCAACTACGATGTTTTTGAACCACATTTTGAATAACGATGTAATTGGAGCAAATTTCGAAATACGATGTTTTTGAATAAAATCCTGAGATACGATGTTTTTGATTAAAATATCGAGATGCGATGTTCTTCGACCACATTTTGAGATAGAATGATTTTGAACCAAATTTTCAGATACGATGTTGTTGTTCTCAGCCGTCGACTAAGAGACTCTCACCCGTCGTCGTCGAACTCACGAATCCCGAGGGAACTTGGACGGGCAAAGCTCACGTTCAGGATTTGAGAATGTATGTAATCTAGTTATAAGCATGTTTGTTCGCACGTACTAATCACAGTTTTCTTTCGTTTCGCTTCCTATTTCACAGTGATTTTGTTTACAATTTTTTTTCCTGCCTCGCACGCTACGCACGCTGAGTTTACCTCACCACGGCCAGCATCCGTACGCAAACGCGGAGTCAACGCCACGCATCAGTTCTTGACTACTGCTCTGCATGGTACCTTGCTTTACTCTCTACTTCACTGTCACCTCGCACGCACCCACCTTTTCCTTCATTCCTGGCTCGCTGAGCGAGCCCAGTTGCTATTGAGTGACCCAACACCCGGCGCCTCACCAATGAGCCACATGGTCAGGATCCTCTCTTAGATCCTTCCCAACCATCCTGCATACCTCCCATAAGCTTTTGCATTCGCCTCGCCTGCCTGTCTAATTGTACGACCCCGTCTGCACGCTATTCTTTCCAGCCATACACTCCGTACCTGGGTTCGGAATGAATCCAGCCGCTTCACCAGATGATTCCACAGCGCCCGGTTGGGAGCTTATTTCTCCACCCACGTCACCGGAGTGGATGGAGGACGCACCAGGTCAGGACCCCTTGGTGGGCCACAGCGATGAGAACCCTTCCCGTTCGGTCTCTGTTATCACACTGAGCGAGGACGCCGAAGAGGAGCTATTGAGCGAAGAAGCGATGTCTCTCGCCAGCACCCAGGACCCCGAGGCCGGAGATTCGGCAGAACGGATGGTGGAGGAGTCCCTCCAAGCCATGGAGGAAGTCAGCGATCTCCTCCAGGACCGCGAGATGGGTGAGGATGGAGAAACGTCGACAGGAATCGACGAGCTGGAGCGCGCTCCCTCACCGGGTGATCTTCCCCCGCCACTCGACTTCTTGGCCGAGGTAAAGCAAGGCATCGAAGTGCTGGAGGCACCGATCCTGTCAGATCCCAATCCGGTCTGGGACCCGATCCGGCCCTATATTAAGGAGCTGTCCGTGATGGCTCACCTCCGCCCGGGCTTCTTGGATGCCCTGAGTGAATTGGTACGCGGGTTAACCCACCGACGATCGGGTGACTACCCGATTTCGGAGGGAGCCAACATGCCAGTCGCACGAGCCGTATCTTCGGACGTGCGGGACCACCCGCCACCGGCGGGCGTGGCTGCCACCCAGACCATCGTGGTGGGAACCCGGGACGAGTCCTCGTCGGCCGGTCCAGACACGGAAGAGGTGGGAACGCAAGTCGACCATGAGCTGGTACCCACGTCCGGTTCCACCGATCAACCGCAGATAATGGTAGTTACGTCCAGCGCGGGGACCACGTCTCGTTCACTACCGCGAGTCGCGACGATGGTGACCAGCCCTTCCCCCGCCAAGCCACCACCACCAGCTGTGCTTCAAGACTGGCCTTTCATGCCAGAGAATGATGGTCCGAGGCTAGGGCTATGTTTCAATTGTGGCAGCTGGCAACACGCACGTCAAGCGTGCCCAAAACCTCTGAGCGGGCGGAAGGATTGTTTACGTTGCGGGAAATTCGACGTGACCGTTCGGACCTGCCCCACACACGGACCCATTTACCTCTGTGAGTGCCAGGAGCGGCAAAAGCGCCAATGACGTCACCGTTAAGCGTATAGAAGGGATGGGGAACGCCACATCTCGGAATCCCGTCGTTTTCTTTTTTTTTGGGTTTCTTCCTATCTCTGACCTCCTTTGGCTTGGTCGCCCCACAGCAAATTTTATTTTCGTCTGCTTCCTCTGTTTTATTTATCAGACTGCTGGGTGATACCTTATCCGGACCTTAGTGCCTATTGGGGAGGGGTTCCTCGTTATATTGTTTATTTTAGCCTTTTTTCTCTAAGGAGCGAAAGTTTTTTAAGGACCAAACTACAGAGGCTACGAGCACAAAAAGAAGGAGAAAGCCACAGCGAGCACGTCAAAAAAGGGAGCTGGCTGAACTGCGGGAGCTTCTCATTGAAAGCGAGAAAAGGATGAAGTCAGGAGGACACGCTGAAATGAAGAGCTTGGTCCGGAAGATGGTGGATGCAATTAAAAAACAGCCCAACGTCAACCGGACCGTGAAGGACGGAATTCCCGCGATGATGGAACAACTCGATGAGTTGGAGCAGTCCCGGCGCCCACTGCAGAAGCTGAAAAGCCTGCTGGACAGCCCGGAGCCACCAGAGCGGGATAAAACAACGAACAGAGAGACAAGCTCCAGTCCAGCCGTGCCAACGCCGACCCCGTCAACATCGAAGGGGGGCCAAAAGCGATCGGCAGCAAGCCCTCCTGTGGCTCCAACGCCACAGATCCTCAAAAAGGAAAAAGAGGGCAGCCCTCCCAACAACAACGGGGGGGAAGGCTGGACCGAGATCATTAACAAAGAGAAGGAAAAGAAGAAGAGAAAACGAAACAAAAAGAAGAAAAAGAAAAAAAAAGAAAAAGAAACAGAAGAAGGGGGTCCAAAGAAGGAGCCGGTGGCCGCGCAAGTTACGCAAACCACGGCACCTTCGGGTGGCGAACAAAGGAAGAGGAAAGCGGCTCGACCAAAACCGGACGCGATCTTACTGAGACCGGCTCCAGGGAAATCCTACAAGGATGTTCTGGGCTCGATCCGCAAATCGGTTGAGCCCAAGACATGCGGGGTCGGCATCCGGGAGATCCGACGCACGGTCGCAGGAGACGTCCTGGTCGAGCTGCGGAAGACAACGGCAGAAGCCCGGACCTCCTTTTTCGAGGCCATTCGAAAATCGGCTCTGGGTGCAAGCAGCGCAAGGGAGCTGGTCCCTAGAACGAGGCTGGAGATCGGTGACTTGGACTGCTGAACCTCGAAGGAGGAGGTCGAGGAAGCCGTGCGAAGGATCCTGCCGAGGTACACCGGAATCTTGCAGGTTAACCTGACCCGACCCAACACACGGAAACAGGTGGCTGCAATAGTGACTATTGACGAAGAAAGCGCCAAGGTACTGTTGCAGTCCGCCCGGGTGAAAATCGGATGGGTCAACTGCAGGATCCGGAGACGTGTGGACGTGCCGAGATGCTTCAAGTGTCTCGGCGACGGCCACTACGGTCGCTGGTGTACCGGGCCGGATCGCAGCAAGGTCTGCTACCGGTGCGGCGCAGGGCAGCACAAGGAATCGGACTGTAAGGAGAGCTCGAGGTGCTTCCTCTGCGCCGGCGTGGAGGAGGACCGCCGCCACATCGCTGGGTCGGGCCGATGCGGAGTATTCCGTAAGGCCCTCGCACAGGCCAAGCAATGATGGCGGTAGTCCTCCAGGGAAACCTCCACCGGAGCAGGGTGGCCGACGACCTCCTGGCCCAGATCTGTCTCGAGAAAGTCGCAGATGTAGTCCTCATCAGCGAGCAGTATCGAGACAGGGATGGTCCAGGGTGGTATAGGGACACCCTCGGCACGGCGGCCATATGGGTCCTGGATCGGCGACGTTTTCAAGTCGTCGGTCATGGTCTGGGCTCCGGCTTCGTTTGGGTGAGGAGCAGTGACGTGACATATGTCAGCTGCTACTTCACTCCGAACGAGCCGATCGCGGACTTCCAGGCTAAACTTGATGACCTGGAGGACGCAGCCCGGACCTTGGAGGGTGAGCTGGTCGTGGCCGGAGATTTCAACGCCAAGGCGTTGGAATGGGGGGAATCCTGGCAAGACTCCCGGGGTGGACGAATCCTGGACATGGCGTCCAGGCTCGGGCTGGTGGTCCTTAACACCGGCTCGACGTCCACCTTTCGGAGGCCGGGGTTCAGGGAGACCATCCCAGACGTCTCCCTAGCGACAGAAAGCCTGACATCGCGAGTCAAGGACTGGAGAGTGATCGAAGACTATACAGCAAGCGATCACCAGTACATCACGTTTCGTATACGTGATGTAGCTCCAGCCCGGGCCAGACAACAGCAAGGCCCTGTCAGGTGGAACGTCGCGAAGATGGACCTCGCAAAGATGTCTCCGGCCCTCACACGAGGCCAGCGAGCCATAGACGGGACCCGACGGGAAGGAACCCTCCCTGTACAGGCTGAAAGAGCGGTGGAGGTTGCTATGAGCATCCTTCACCAAGCCTGTAGGGACGCCGTGCCGAGGGTGAAACCCCGCAACGGGAGGCGCCCTGTGTACTGGTGGACGGACGAAATCGCGGAGCTGAGGCGGGAGTGTCTCCGAACAAGGAGACTCGCTCAGAGAGCCCGGCACCGCGATCCCGACGCAGCCCCGAGCACTGCCGCCTACAAAGCGGCGAGAAAAGTGCTCCGCCGGACCATCGCGAAGAGTAAGCACCGCTGCTGGAAGGAGCTTGGGGAGGATCTGAACAACGATCCTTGGGGATTGGGGTACAAGTTGGTCCTCCGGAAATTGGGAGCGTTTTCTAAAAGCGCTCCCATGGACGGAAGGATCATCGGCAATATAGTCGATGCACTTTTCCCCGATCATCCCAAGCTGCCGCGCCGACCTCGAACACCGGAGGACGCACCTCTCCCCTTCTTCACGGAAGAGGAGTTAAAGTGCGCGGCGCGGACCTTCAAAAACAAGAAGGCACCAGGCCTGGATGGCCTGCCAGCAGATATGCTGAAAGCCGCAGTTGAAGGACATCCGAAGCTCTTCCTAACGATGTACAACGCTTGCCTGGAAGCGGGGGTTTTTCCTCTCCGCTGGAAACGGGTAAGGTTGGTGCTAATCGGGAAGGGCAAAGGCGGACCAGTGGACAGCCCATCATCCTACAGACCCCTGTGCATGCTGGATACAGCCGGCAAACTCCTGGAAAAGCTTCTTCGACCTCGCCTCCATGCGGCCCTCCAAGCCGC
Source organism: Campoplex nolae (assembly GCA_037893425.1). NCBI lineage: Eukaryota > Metazoa > Arthropoda > Insecta > Hymenoptera > Ichneumonidae > Campoplex > Campoplex nolae. The sequence goes on along the minus strand of JBBLXU010003609.1, from coordinate 21,418 downwards.
TGGAGACCTTTCCGCAAGGCAATACGGCTTTCGGAAAGGGAGGTCGACGACCAACGCTATCCAGAACGTTGTCGAGGCAGCCAGGGGCACGGAGCGGGGGAATCACTTCTCCCGCCCGATCTGTTTACTGGTCACGCTGGATGTAAAGAACGCCTTCAACTCAGTACGGTTGAGCGACGCTTTAAGCACGCTGGAGCAGGATTTCCGGGTCCCCGGGTACCTTCCGAGGATGCTCGAAGATTACCTGAAGGACCGCTCCTTGGAGTACACCACTGTGGATGGTCCGGTGAGCCGAGAGGTAACGGCTGGGGCAGCCCAGGGCTCCATACTGGGTCATATGGAACGTGACGTATGACGGGATCCTTCGTATGGAGACGCTTGAGGGCACTTTCCTGGTTGGGTATGCGGACGACTTTGCCGCCGTCATCATCGCCAGAGGCGTTGAGGCAGCACAGATGCTGCTCAACCAGGTGATGCGTCGGGTCCACTCTTGGATGGATGACCACGGCTTGGAGCTAGCGCTGGCAAAAACCGAGATCGTCCTCCTCACCAAAAAACATATCCCTTTACACCGGGATATGCCGGTAGGAGAGACGACGGTACAGACGACGGCGTCGGTAAAGTACCTGTGGTGAGTCTTGATTCGAGGCTCACCTTCGGGAAAGAAATAAGGAGGAGAGCAGACAAGGCGGCTGCGGTAACGACGTCTCTTAGTAGGGTCATGGCCAACATTGGCGGTCCCCGACCCAGCAAGAGGCGTCTATTGCTACGCACCGCCGAGTCAATTATGCTCTACGGCGCCGAAGTCTGGGCCGATGCGCTTCGGTACGATATATATCGCAAGCGCATGGCCGGAGTGCAGCGGAGAGGGGCCCTCCGCATCGCATGCTCCTACCTTACGGTCTCGGAGTCAGCAGTGCTCGTGGTAGCCGGAGTCATCCCAATCGATCTCCTCGCCCAAGAGCGGAAGTCCGTCCACCAGGGCAACCCGGAGGACAGAGAGAGGAGGAGAGAGATTGCCAGGTCCATGAGTATGCGGACCTGGCAAGAAATATGGGAGGGGGACCCGCGAGCCAGGTGGACAGCGAGCGAGGCTTATTCCTCAGCTGGACACCTGGGTCAACCGTCGGCACGGTTGATGCCCTCCACACGTTCTTCGAATGCGGAGAATGGAGAGTGTGGAGGTCCCGATTGGAGGTGACGTACGTGAGCATAACCTCTGATAACATTGTCGGGGTTATGCTCCTGGACGAAGAAGCTCGGGCGGAGGTTGACCTTTTTGTCGAGGTCGTCCTCCGTCGCAAGAAAAGGTTTGTGGAGGACGGGACGCCCTGAGAGGCGTCCCAGATGGAAACGGCGCCACACCGAAGTAATGCGAAAGCGGTTCCGGGGTGGATGCTAGGAGGTTGGAGGGGGGTTTTAGCCGGTAGACCCGAAATGGGGAGTCCGGCACACGGGGGTCGCCAGTCCGGGACCCCTATGGTGCGTAAGGTCATTTTTCCCTCCTCCGAGTAAAAAAAAATTATTATTATTATTATTTTTTTTCGTGAAGATGTCTAATCGTGATTATCTATTGTGTAGACAAAATGAAGAATATTTTAAAGGAGAATATCATTATGTTTGAAGAAGTCACATATTGGGACTTTCATTGAGCCTCGTGAAGATTTTGGCAATGCCAAAAAAGATGGTTAATCGAGCAACAGTAATAGCCGCATCGACATGTTTCATCTTGAATAATACCTTTTTTGTAAAGGTGTGCTGGAGTTAAAGTGTGCCCTGATTTTATTCTATTAATCATCGTTATATATTTTCCATTGATGTATTTAGTCTGGAACCAAGGTTTTAATTTGAACGGGCCAGCAAGATTGCAGTACAAAGTGCCCTTGCTTAACACGGCTGTCCTAATTTGAGAATTTGTTGAATCTGCTAAGGATGTCTTGAATAATGGAGAAAGGTCTTTCCATTAGCAATTGTCTATATGGATGAAGTCTACAGTTCTGGCGTGATTGGCCGCTCTATCGACGAACTCGTTGCCTGCAATACCTACGTGGGATGAGATCCAGTATCTGTAGATTTTTTTCCCACCCTGTTGCATTTGAGAAATGATGTTTTTGGTTTTAAGGACCAGAGTATTACACTTTGATAGTGATTTTTTCTTACGCCCCCCAGTATCGAAACTGACGACAGTTTCGGCGGTAAAGATTGATACGTGATTGTTTGAACGAAAGTGACGGACAAGTTGGAGTGTCGAAAAGTAGAATGCTGCCCCCACTCGTTCCGGAGAGGAAGTTTTGGAGCCATCGGTGTAAATTACCGTGGCGTTGGGATGTGTAGATAAAAATTTTTCTCTGAAAAGTTGGTTAGGAGTTACCCCTGATTTTTCTTCCCTGATTTCTATGCCCCGCGAAAAGTTTGTGTCTACCTTAAAGATTTGAGTTTCCGCGTCGAATAAGAAAATAGGGGGATATTCATACTTGTTTATTTCGTCGAGGAGACCTTTGTTTTTATTCCAATATTTGAAAATAGAGAAGTGGTCTGAGAGTTTGAAGTAAAACTTCTATACGCGCGCTGGGCTTGGGGAGTAAACTGGTGAGAGCGTTACGGAAAGTGTGATCGAGCGAAGCGAACGGAAGTTGAGAGGGAGATATATGTTGGTAAAGACAGAAAGAGAGAGAGTTATGTTTCGTATACCCCACTCTTACATTCAGGTGCACACGCACATTTTCTTTTCAGCAAGAGAGAGTGGTGTGCTTGCACATTTCCTTTCTCTCTTTCTCTCATTGCCCATTACGTTGATGGAAGCCCTATAGGAGCAAGTGAAAGAAAGAATTGCGCGCGCATATTTCCTTCCTCTCTTTTTCTCATTGCCAGTTCTGAGTTCACTAGCGTTACACGAACGGTGATTTTTGTTTCTCCGTGATTTTATTTCGTTCTTGAACAATTTTATTAATTAATATTTAGTTCAATACATTATGTATTCGACGTTTAGAGTAAATAAAATTTTTAATTTATTTTAAAGTTCACAATTTGTGAATTTTCGGTTGAATTGTATAAAATTATGGCAGGGAGTGATACAGACTCAGAGTATGAATGCGATGTTCCAGGACCATCAACCGAAAAATAACGAAACGATGAATTAAAATAATGAATAAAAAAATCAAATCTGAAATATTGATTTTTCAATGAAAACCCATGAACATTAAAAAAAAAAATTCTTTCATATCAAGAGACTCGGTAGAGTCTCGGGACAAGTACATTGACAGCCTGTCGTCTGCTGGCCCGAGGCTCGCCGAGACTATACTTTCTCGAAACAAAACTTTTCGCGGTGGTGGGGGTAAAATGTATATATCTGTATGGTGCAAAAAAAAGTTTTACTTCAGTTGTGTGGTCTAAAGCACACTCTAGTTTTTTTTTATTATGTCTCTTTTGCCGTATGAGATACTCGATTCATTTGAGCCTAGGGGTGATATTGTGCGAAAAGGAAGTCAGTTCGGCTAGACATCTTTCAGTCAAGAATGTTGTTCTGGATTTCAGCGTAGGTTCCCCTGCCAGGTGTAATAAGATATTAGTAGGGGTTGTGCAAATGCATCCGAGGCTAGTCCTTAGGGAGGAGTATTGTATTCTGTCAAGTGGTAATAATGTAGACACCGATGCATCCAAATAAACTTGTGACCCCCAATCAAGAGTGGCTCTAATTAATGATCTGTAGACTTTCAATAATATTTTGGGATGAGCTCCCCAAGTTAATCCGGAAACAACCTTCAATATTTTTAAGAGCTGCGTGGTCTTCTGTTTTAGGTAATTAACGTATTTTTTCCAATTTAAATTTCGGTCCAACCAAACTTCTAGGAATTTTTTTTTTTTTGTGAATATTACTAATTGAGTTTTCTTTTCGGAGATTTTTAGGCCTAAAGATTGAAGCCATGCGTCTAAGATAGAGAGAGATGTGGAGATCTCTGATAAGGAATTTTCCAAACTACGATTAGAATTATAAATAGCAATGTCATCGGCGAATGCTAGTAATTTTGAATCCGGACCTATATAATATAGTATTTCGTGGATATATAGATTGAAGAGAAGGGGACTGAGGACGGATTCCTGAGGTAAACCCTTATAAACCCGTCTACTGTTCAGAGAGACGTTGTTGATTGATGGAAAAATGGTTCTTTGCGTTACTATGTTTTTTATGAAGTATATAATAGTGTTCGGTTAGTTTAGTCTCCAGAGAATTTCAATCAGAATGGATGGTACGACATTATCGTAGGCTGATTCAATATCAATGAAGCAAGCAGTTAGATATTGTTTCCTAATAAAATTGATCTTTATGTCGGAAACCAGAGTCATAATGCTGTCCGAGCATGATTTAGATTTTCGGAAACCGAAACATTGTTTTGGAAGGATTTTGTTTTTTTTCTATCCAGCCTTGTAGTCTCTCGTTTATAATTCTTTCTAAAAGTTTTAGTATTACTGATGATATAGAGATTGGTCTATATTTATTAGAATTAGGTTTTGGAATTAGGCAAACGTAATATTCTGTCCATTGTTGTGGTATAATACCTTGAGCCAAAAAGTAGTTGAAAAACTGGATAAGACTTGTTTTTGTATTATTAGGAAGATTAGAAAGAACTTCGTTAGTAATCAAATCCGTACCGGAAGAGGATTTTTTATTTGATTTCATAAGGGCCATTTCGAGTTCAGCTATCGGGATTACTTTGCTCAGTTCCGGATACTGTTGAGGATTTTGGTCCGCCAAGTTAAGTATAGAACAGGGCTGCTCTAGATTTGGAGCGATCTTTTCGAGAGCATCTAAGACGTTGGGATCCTCCTTGGAAAACCCTGGAGAAACCGGTGTACTAGAATATCTTCTTTTAAAGGCTTCTATGGTGAACCATAATTTTTGCTTGTTCATTTCCGGGTTAATGGAGGAGCAGAATGCTTTAAAGTTATTCAATTTTTCCGTTTTTAAAATTTTTACCGCCTTATTGCAAGAATCTACATTTGATGGGAGTCGTCTGATGGAGCGGATAAGTAATTTTTTTGACAAGCGCGTCTGTAGTAAACTGCTTGGGTGCATTTTGCGGACCACCAAGGGGCTGGAGGGGGAGATTGGTATAATTTTTTAGAGATGGAGGTTTTGCACCTGCTTTGATAAGGTTATCCTTGATACTAGATATGAGTTCGTTATATTGAGATAAGGCGTTTGATCCAGGCAAGTCTTCCAGAGAAGGAACATTTTCCATCAATAATCGAAAGTAAATCCAATCTATATGGTTGAAGTTGTATTTAGGGCGAGCTTGTTCCCAGGTAATTGAGGGTTCTCTAATAGTGATAATAATGGGGTTATGATCACTCCCCATGGCATCCGGAAGAGTTGACCATTGAGTATTTGTTATTAAATCTGGAGTTATTAAAGTTAAATCAGGTGAGCTTATTACTTCCGGATCGATGTGAATTCTTGTAGACGAGCCGTCATTGATAATAGAAAAGGTGAAGTTTTCAAGAGATTCGCTAAGGGTTCGCCCTGAATAATTCCACAGGTCACTTCTCCACATCGCGTGTTGAGCGTTAAAGTCACCGCAGATTATTAGTCTGGGATATATGTCTGATAATTGGTTAAATAGGTTTGACCATTGACCACACGGTACGTAATTGTTTGGAGGATTATAAATATTAAATAAGTGGTATTGCTTATGACCGATGAATAGTTTAATGAATAAATACTCAAGTTTTTTATTGACGTTAAGGTTGGGCAGCAGTTCGAAAGGAATATTATCCCTCATTACGATAGCTACCCCTCCTCCGGCAGCACTTTCTCTGTCTTTTCTTATTATATTGTATCTTGGAGATGTAAATATATTATTTTTTTTGAGCCAAGTCTCTTGTAGGCACAGAATGTCTAATTCCTTGATACATTTTTGCAAATCGTTAATTTTATTTAGAGCACTTCTACAATTCCATTTCCCGATGACAAAGTTGTCCTTATTCTTTTTATTGATTGATTGGGAGTGAGCCATTCACTATACAGTAAGGAAGAAGCGCTCCCCCGTAGCAGAGATCGTCTTGATCATATCGTTGGATTGAGGAAATTTTTTAAGGATAGTGGCGACGAGCGATTCGTTGTAGGCTTTCATGATTTTATGAATTTCGGAACTAACGATCTCCCGTATATCCGTTATTGGGGGATTTGAATCCACCCCGCTTTTTCTGAAGAGATTCCGTCAACTAAGTCGTCATTTTCGAGCTGAAGACTTTCCGGGTTCTGCATATCGATTTCTAAAGCGATATCCGTTCTCGAACGAGAGCCAGCGAGCAGGGCTCTTAGAGTTGCTAGTAAGCTGGTTTCTTGGGCTATATGTTTTTTCGAGAGAGTTTGTTTTAAAACGAAGGTTTTTTTTTATTTTGTGCTGACCCTTTATGTGATCTGTGAGTAGGAGTGATCGATTGCATTGAAGCGGATCTCTGAGCCAAAGTGGAATAGTTGAGGCCCTCCGGATTTGCGGAGACTTCTGTCGGATTATTTTAGGAAAGACTTTGTCTGGGAGATCCATTATAGAAGCTCGTAGAACGGAGATTACGGAGTGAAATGTCCTGGTTGATGATTTGTTGCTTGGCGCCTTCGTAAGACACTTTATTTTTTAATTTGTAGTCATTGATTTTTTTATAGAAGAGGAAAGCGGTACATTGTGGCGACAAAGGTGAGTGGTCTTCGAAGCAATTGCAACAGAAAAATTTGTCTTCCTGACAATCAGAAATAGGATACTCCCCTGAGCATTTAGTGCATTTCTCGGATTTGCTCCTACATTGGGCCCTGACGTGACCAAATCTAAAACATTTGTTGCATCTTTTTATCCTCGGAATGAACGGAGTCAGTTCTCTTAACGAACCAGATAGATACCCATTTAGGGAGCTCAGCTCCTTGAAAATAAACCTTCAAGGAAGTTGTCGGTGTGCGGACTGAGTTGGATTGGGGTGACAATTGAAGGTTAACGTCATTGGTTACCTTTGAAATTCTTTTTATATACGCGATCTTAATTTCAAGAGGAGAAACTCTAATTCCTTCCGTAATTTCTTCTATCGTTAAATCTAGGTCTACTCCACGAACTAGACCGACCGTCGATATTTTGTGATCTGGGATAAACGCGAGCCAATTGGGTTTTAATTTTTGGGCGTCACAATGAACCAGCTTGTTCGCCGAGTCAATATTGTTGAAGATTAGTGTGATCCTGTCACTCCCAGAATGTTTTATTTCTTTCAACTCCTCATTATACTCAGCAAAGACTTTACCAATTTTCATAGGGTGTAAATTGCCCAAGTTATTGCCCTCTTGAATGTCAATAATTTGAACCAAATAAGACTCAGAGGAATATTCCGAGTAACGGTTACAGAGCTGTCTTAGAATCGCAGGAGGAATAACGATATTGCACTCGTTCTTTTTGAATCGAGGAGAATCGGAGTTTCGTGGTTGAGTTATGCCAGGTGGGCTGTTATTCTCCCGTGGCCTTTTGTTGTTACAGTTTGGAGATGGCATCGCGATGTTAACTCTGTTTTTCGAGACGATTAGTTGTTATTTAGATTATTATTTCTTGTTCGGATAGAGGAGAAATATACAGTTTATTTTTTAAAGCTACTTTATGCCTGTTCCCGAAATGAGAATAATATGTTGTTTTCCCGGTGCTAGGGGGAATCCTTATAGCCTATACTTTGTTTACGATAAATTTCATGCATGCAAATTTGAAACTTTTGTTTATTTTTTATTTTTTTATTATCTCAGGGAAATTGAAACGCTTAAGGGGAGGGCTGTTTACTTGTGGTGAAGAGTTATCTTGATCGAATCTCGAGTGACCATGAGGTTACACACGAATATCCTACACTTATAATTTTGTTGTTTTGATTGTCGATACTAGTAAACAAGGCCGAGAGAGCCAAGGTAGAGAGCAACAGAGAGAATCCACTAAAATGGGGGTCTGCCGTACTCTCGTCCAAGCCGTATAACCGGGGAGGTGAACGAATTGGAATTTTCGGAATTGTTTTGTACTTATTCTTATATTTATTATTATTATTATTATTTTTCCCTTATGTTCTATTTGTATTATATATCACTTTATATTTAATGTTTTTTTTTTATATTTGTTAATATGTTCAGTTTGATTTTATTTAATATATATATTAGACTGATTCGAAAAAAATTTTTATTTTTTTTTCTTGCGCATTCACGTGCGATAGTTAGATAGCAATAAAAGAGAATTTCTGTTAAAATCTGAGCACAATAGCTCAATTTTTAGAGGTCGCTATCTTGTTTTCTGTATATTTTTAATTTTTTTAAATGAATTATTAAGAAACAACTTGAATACAGCATCATGTGAAATAACAATTATGTTAAGATAACATTCAATAGCTGTTCCGTAACAAAAAAAAGACTTCAACAATGCGAAAAAGGTTATAATATTCACATACTGAATCCTGGTAAATAAGAAATACCATGTATACTATCACTATTCGTATCGCTTGATTGATACGCACTTCATTCCTTCTATTTTTTTTTTTCAGAAACCTCACTTCTATAATAGTTTGCTATATGGCATCTTTAAAAATGCAGCATTAAGTTTTATAAAAAATTAATTTGTTTTGTTTTCAAACTTGTTTTGATTTCTTCTCGGTCCCTGCGTATTACATTGCGCATATTAGCTAACCATGCTAATGCGCATATTGCTGCTCACGTCACCTTATAGATCAACACAATTTTTATAGATATTTTTTGTGCTTTCGTTTTTTTTCAATCCAAAATTTATTTGCTTCGGAAATCTCAGTTCATTTTTTTTCATTGAATTTAAATTTCATTTCATTGACAAAAATGTTTCATGTGTTCAACACTGTCGCGCTGTCAGTGCTGACAGCGCGAACAGCGCTGAAACAGCGCTGTTTTTTTCATTTCATTGAAAAAAAAATTTTTTTCAATGAAATGAAATTTAAATCCAATGAAAAAAAATGAACTGAGATTTCCGAAGCAAATAAATTTTGGATTGAAAAAAAACGAAAGCACAAAAAATATCTATAAAAATTGTGTTGATCTACAAGGTGACGTATTCCTTATTTACCAGGATTCAGTATGTAAATATTACAACCTTTTTCGCATTGTTGAAGTCTTTTTTTGTTACGGAACAGCTATTGAATGTTATCTTAACATAATTGTTATTTCACATGATGCTGTATTCAAGTTGTTTCTTAATAATTCATTTAAAAAAATCAAAAATATACAAAAAACAAGATAGTGACCTCTAAAAATTAAGCTATTGTGCTCAGATTTTAACAGAAATTCTCTTTTATTGCTATCTAACTATCGCACGTGAATGCGCAAAAAAAAAAATAAAAATTTTTTTCGAATCAGTCTAATATATATGAAACCTGCGGACTTTTTCCCTGACCCTCGCCGATTTGGTTAATTATTTTTTATATGATTATATGAAGTCTAAAAGACACCCTGGAATTTTTTCAGATTTTTTTAAAAAGCCATTTTTGGAAAAATAAAATAAAAAAATCCAAAAAAGTCCAAAAAAAAGCCCCTTTTTAAAAATCTGAAAAAATTCCTAAAAATCGCTGATTATATGCCAAACACTTTAAGCTACCGCCCGTAGTGGAAGTATGATTTTTTCTGTGTGTTAATCGGCTAATAACGTTGAAAAAATTCAAAAAATGCCGAAAAACACTTACTCTGGCCACATATATATGTCGCATTGCATTCGAATATGTGACTTGGGCGACGCACTCAACCTTTTTTTGACGTTGCAGTCGAAGATGCGATTTGGGCGACGCACTTGACCTTTTTTTTATGACGTTAAGGGAAGGTCAAATTCGAGTCGAGTGACGAGACGTCACCCAAATGTTTAAAATGTAGTGACTTGGTTGGTGGTGCGTGGTGCATGTACCACAAGTGGGTTGTATCGCGTAGAGGCCCAGGACAAAGAAAAGAGGAAAGACGAAAAGGTCTCACATATTGGAAATGATTGCTTCTCGGGTCATCGTGACGGAAAGAGCGTTTTTGAAAAGAAGGGCTCTGCGTGATACACTCCGCTAGCACCACTATCTAGAGATTTCTATATAACGTTTATTTTTTACTTTTAATCTTTGTGTCCAAACATATAATAAATTCTGTACGCTGTGTCACTGCGGCCGTCAGTGAGGTATTTAACTATTTTTTTGATACACATTATTTGTGTGTATCTGACATATATATATATATATATTTTGTTTTTTTTTCTTGATTTTTATTTGAAGTTAGAAATTTGTGAACTTTGACTATACTAACAAGTATAATATAATCCTAGAATCGAAATCAGAACGAGCTTACCTAATTCCCCAATTACTAAGGATACGGGTAGGATTAGAACTGGAGACTGGTGAAAGCCCTTAATCGCGCGGATCACACTATGAGTGAGGATGAAAGTCCAGAGTTTATAGACTCAGTGTCTTGTCGTATATCTGGTTTCTTTTGATTCGCGGCACTTATCGTTTTATACTCGTATATTATCCTTTATTGCGTATTTTAATTATTCAGAATAATCTCTTTGATGGGCTTAGATTATCGATAGCATTTTTGATCAAACTGAGGTCGAGACAGGCGTTCACGTGATTTGAACTAATGAAGCCACTTTGAGCACACGTCCGTTAGGCAGCACGATCGACTTTCGAATCCCAACGGGCAACCGCCATCCAGGGGTCCACCAGCATCATCGACGAGCGTCGTCACCACCATAGACGAATCCTGGGGTGGAGGTTTGTGACGTGACATTTCGAGCCACGCCACTCATACGCATCCGTGTCGACCAGTGGACCGGATTTGCGGTCCTGTTTTGACCGACGCACGTTGTCTCGCCGTAGCTGGCTCGAGAGAGGACTCAACTTCCGATCAAGACATCGTAATTAAGTATCATAATTAAGTATTATGTACTAACGTATTAACGTAACTATAACGTATTATATCTTGGCTCCATAATTTAGCAGGGAACAACGTGCATATGCAAGAGAGAGAGAGAGAGAGAGAGATACTGAGAGAGATTCAATCGAATAATGCAATAGCAATTGGTGGAGAAACAAGCAAACCACCCACAAGAATCACGCATTTTGCGAAAATTGACGGAGGGGTCACCCTAATATTGTTATCACTACGGGGAAAAGCGTTCTCGTGTACCAGCTATTCTAATAAGAATTTTACAGGACAATCTCGGGCCCGAAATTCATTTAATAACGGTAGAATCGATATTAACCGATCTACTGCGTGGATGTCGAGGGCACGCGCCGGAAAATGGCTCAAGTGATGAAGCCGCCCGCCAGCCCTCTCGCCGTAGCAACCGAGAGTTGCAACACCCGCCATTGCACCCTTGGAAACCGTGGTTCATCAAAATCGACGCCTCGTCTAATAGGGTTTGGGATCGTCTCCGTATTTAAGGTGCTGTATTTCCTGGTGGTTAAGTGTGGGCCCATCGTGCACTCGGGGACGCTTTAGTTCATGAGGGAGGCCTCCCCTTTTTACGGAGAGGATCGCCGGATTGCCCGAGAGGAAGGTAACGCGTGAGACGAAAGTCGACATCGATCACCACTGTTCAACGTCGATTCTTCGTTCGTTGGATCGTGGTGGGGATAAGAATTTTTTCCTTAAACACGAAAACTCCGAAATACCGCGTAAATCGCGAGAGTAAGAGAGACAGAAGAGAGTCTAGTGCTGAGCCACGGGAGCGTGGACCTTCGTGGGGGCCCTAGCGGATTTCTTGACCAGCTTTCCTAGTCGTTTTTGTACAAAAATTGACCAGTTATTTGTGGTCGGACTAAACCGGATGTGACGTATTCATGTCGGTCGTTCCAACCACATCACCGTGGTCGGAACGACTCGTTGGTTCGGTGATGAACTGGTCGCTTCGACCAGAGTACCCGGGTCGGAACGACTCACTGGTTAGTGACGAACTGGTCGTTTCGACCAGGGTTCCCGGGTCGGAACGACTCGCTGGTTAATTAAGTGACAAACTGGTCATTTTGACCAGGGTTCTCGATAGAACAGAACAGCAAAAAGAATTAAAATAAATTGAAAAAAAAAACCAGTCTATCCGAGCGAGGCTCGATCCCTGGACCCTCAGAGTTCGAGCCTGGAGTGCTACCCACTGGACTACCAGCCATTTTATAACTGAAGAACAACGAAACTTACATATAAATCATGATTCACGAGTTATATATCAGTTTTGTTATACATCAGTTATAGAATGTCTGGTAGTGCAGTGGATAGCACTCCAGGCTCGGACTCCGAGAGTCCCGGGATCGAACCTCACTCAGATCAATCGGTTTTCTTCGATTTGATTAAATTCTTTTTGTTGTCCTATTGTTGACAATACAGCAGTCCGTGGTCAGAACGACTCGCTAGCTGGGTTACAAGCTGGTCGTTTCGACCAGTATACTCCGGTCGAATGCCTTTTCGGACACTGGACCCGGTGGTCATTTTGACCACATGCCTCTGGTCGGAACGACCAGCTTACGGTCCTGAAATCAGGCTCAACTGTAGTCAAGACGACTGGAATATGCTAGTCGAACCGACCAGGATTACACGTCACATCCGGTACAAAAAAATTACTACTGACCACGAAAAACTGGTCAACTTTTATACAAAAGCGACCAGCTCTAATTCCGACCACAAAAAACTGGTCACGAAATCCGCTAGGGGGGTAATGAGTAGTGGGGATAGCGCGAATTTAGGAGCCCTTGCCTACGAGCGAAGTGAGGAGTCTTTAGTCTTCGATCGATATCCTGTGTGGCGAGTCGTAAAGTTCGAGTGCCCTATGGATTAACTATTTGGATTATGGCGATTCGGAGGGTCTTCCCGGTGAGCTCGTTCCTCTACTTTCTGCATATTTTCTTCCGTTCGCCTCTTCGTACTCTTCTTTAATTTATGTGGCGTTATTTTTCGGCATTATTGATGCGATTATTTAGAGTTTTAGTATATGTTTGCACGGGGGTGTTCTTTTGCGATAGCCTCGCGTTCACCTGCCGTGATAAAATGTTTGAAGTACGGAGAATTACGAGGAGGCGATCGAAGATGCTCACAGCCCGAATTATAACAAATATTAATTATTAATGGAGCTTGCATTATTATTTCATTTAATTACGAGTTTTGGTGGGAACTGTACGACGAATATTACGTCGTAATTCTCGAGTTCCTTATATCATCAAATTTCGAGCATTCTTGCTCGGCCCAGTCTCTCTCTCTCTCTCTCTCTCACCGCGCGCTCAAGGCCAGCTTCATCCCGCGTGTGTTTACATGCTTTTCTTTCTTCGCCGCGCGTACCCGTACACTCCATCTATATCGTATGGTAGAGGAATTTCGTGGATTTATTTTAATTTCTCGTCAGTTATTTCGCGTATATTTTGGAGTATTATTTTTCTGTTTCGTTTACCGTGTTCTCATTTCTTTGGTCGAACGACAGGCTCGTACCTATATCGGGTGCTCGTACCTCGGTGGAGCCTCGTGAATTTGGAGTCTCGGTCGTCTTAAATAAAAATTGGTTAAATCGTCAAGTTGCCTCATGCCAATGACGTCGCATTGCTAATCTTATCCATGTTGGATTATCTCGCAATTTTTGTTCGTTTATTATTTTATTAATTTGATTCTGATTTTCTGTACGTTTTCCTGATTCAAACCGATCACTATGACGCGCGTCAATCATCAAGTTGCCTCATGCTATTGACGCCGCATTGCTTACCTTATCCATGTTGGATTATCTCGCAATGTTTATTCGTTTATCATTTTATTAATTTCGCTCTGTTTGTCCGTACGTTATCCTGATTCGAACCGATCGCTACGACGCGCGTATATCGTCAAGTTGCTTCATGCCGATGATGCTGCATTCTTATCTTATCCATGTTGGATTATCTCGCAATGCTTGTTCATGTATTATTTTATTAATTTCATTCCGATTAATCCCATTGCTATCCGTTCGATTAAGTCCGACTCCGGCGCTATTACGATTCTGCCAATCGCGTCAATTCCTTCGAGTCGTCGAGTTGCCGAACGCTCGCGACGCGCGAGAATGGTTATCGTCTCGGGCGTACCTGAATGTTTTTTTGGCTTAATGACGTCACGTAAATCGAGTTTCGTTTACCGTTCCTCAACTAATTTTTTTTCGTTAATTTTGTTATTTCGATTGAATCGCCAGTGGCGTTCTCGTCGTGAGTTTTGCCGGCATTTCTATTACTTGTAATCGGACAAATGGAATAAATCCAATTATAATTTGTTAATTACATTCGTTTCGGCTACCGTTATTTCATTTCTGTTGTGTCGTTACTCTCCCCCCGGATCAGCCCCTCTACCATAGTGTATCTCAGTTGGCACTGAGTAGCCGGACCGTCCTCGGTCACCTGTTTCGTGTAGGTCGGTCAACCACGTTTGGCGAGGTTGGGCGACACAAAAGTCGGTTTTCCGGCAGTACTCTTGTAACTGGCGCCCAGCCCAGCTCCGCCAACACGCTCCTACACGGTTAGCGGGTCAGGTGAGTCGGGAAGGGACAGATCGTACCCTCTCAGGGAAAAATTTCTTTACAGGGCATAGTGGGGGCAACTACATCGTGGTCTATCGGAATAGGCACTTCATACAATTACGATCGAACTTCACTTACAGATTAGTTCGTTTAATCGTTCAATTCACTCCATTCTATATAAATTCTTCACTGACTTCCCTACTTCAAGGCTTTCGCACTCATATCAAATTCTTAATAACTCAAACTTTTTTTGAATTGTGGATTTAATTGAATGGAAATTACATTTTTTTGTCTCTCGTTTTCTGCTTTACTATGTGAAATATTTTCGTGCACTTTTTACCCTGTCCCGGTACCATTTTCATATCCCACAGTCGCTTAATATGGATCACTCGATCCGGAAATCCCTCTTCGGTACAAAAGTCTGAAGAACAAATGCAAAATGTGAAGATGTGTTTCCTACATTTTTCAGTAAATGATTTCGTCCCATATAGTAAAAAAAGTAAACGGATTTTACGTACTGCTGCACTACCCAAATATGCAATTGCCACTGATGAAATAATCGCCAATAGCGAGCTCGTATGTCTCGCGATTTCGAACACCATGTCCGCGACTACACCCACGACAACACCCGCGACGACAACATCCGCGACAACAGCTCCCGCGGCAACATCCGCGACACCCGCAAACACTACATCCGTGAGTAGCTCCGTCGTGCTAGATAAGCGGAGTATTTCGGTCGTGCCGCGAAAAAAGATAATTAGACAATCCACTTCTAATGAACAAGAACTGCAACGACAGGTGCACGAAATGAATTGAAAAAATGAGATTGTAACAGTCCCATACCCCTAATACCTTCTTCTCACGCTGACACCTGAAACCCTACATCCGCTCTAACTTTGTATCAACTCTTTCCCATACCAAACTCCAGACTCAACACCTCTTCAACCACTTATCGCTCCCGAGTCAGCATTACTCTAAACACTCCACGATCCTGCCGTCCTTCGACGGCCGCCGAACGCGTGCCTCGGCCTCCTATCACCCGCGGAGTAATACACCACTAATCCCAGAACTATGAGCTCTACTTTCTTCCGTCCCGATGAGCATCCTTACCATCGTCAGTTCATCTCCATCTCCCGACTCATTAACACTCTCACTCTCTATATAGCAGTCTCCAATAAATAGCTAAACTTTAACCCTTTTGTCTCCACCTTTATTTAATACCTTTCGGCCCATCACAAACTGGCGTCAGAAGTGCGATTCGAACCACGCGCCACAGATAATATTTTTTCTTTTTCTCGGAAACAAGAAAAAAAAAGGAATAAAAAAAAATATTAAAAAAAAAAAAAAAAACAAAAATATATTTTAGAAAAAGTGATAAAAGTGACAAAAGCTAGTGAAAAAGTTAACGCCGAACTCATCGAAATTTTCTTTTCTCTCAATTCTCGAAAAAAAAAAAGGAAATATATATATATATATATATATATTACAAAAGTGACAAAAAAAATTTCAACACAACTAAAGTTCGTCGTCACCAACAATAACAACACTCAATAAGATCCGCTGAAAATTCAACATTATAAACAACATCATATAACAACCTCAACATACAAAAACCCAGGAATTTGACTGAGGCACTTGGAAATATTTTGAAGGAAGGAAGGAAGAATAATTTTACCAAGGGAGCAGAAATACCGCCAATGACAATACAAAAATTTATACTCTTGGCAATGTAGGTACCTTTCAATTAGCTACTAGCTTTCTCTACCTCAAATAAATTTCCACATTCACTGCCAATTGTCATAACGATAACCCCGTTGAGCGGCGCTTGAGAATCAAAGGCGAAATCGGCCCCGACGATTTGTCACCACTACCACCACTATTATTTGCGACTATTTCTAGACTTCTATACATTCTATATACATATGTATATATCAAAGAAACTACCAATCAAAAATCTCATACTATCCTCAATAAATTCATTTGTTCAACGAATTTCAAATAATACCTGAACAATTGATATGTATATATAGATATATACACAAAAAAAAATAAAAATAAAATAAAATTTTTTTTTTCTCTCTTCTTTTCCCGAACAAACATAAAACAACCTTGGTAAATTTCAAATAATTTCTAAATTTTTCTGAAAAAAAAATAAAATAAAAAAAAAACAAAAAAAAAGAGAAAACCTTTTTTTTTCTTTTTTCTCTCTCTCCAAACTCGCAGCCTTTAAAGTAGTCCGGCCGTCTGACGAAGTACGGTGAATATGGACTTTTTTTTGCAGTAAATTATAGTTCAAGATCTCCTAATTACAATAAGCCCATTTTCGGGACCTCTTATGGGGCAAAATTTGGAATTATTTCATTTACAATTTTAATATTTTAACACGGTATCTTATGAGAGAACTCACTGTAATATTAATTGTGAAAAACCTAATCGGTGTTCGAGCTTCGGAAAAAGTGCTATCGTAAAGGAAATTTTTCACAGATTCTGTTTCTTCCAAAAAAACATTACCTTGTGGGGCTTTTAAAGAAGAAAACATAAAAAAAGTCTAGTTTTTGACGTGTCGGAAGCGGATGTCAGCCATTACGTTGCACTGCTGGTAACAGCTGATTAAACTTCGGGCAAATTCGGTAATCGCGGAAATGTCAAATTCATCTCGAGAAACTTTGAAATTGATGAAGATTTTTTTTGTTTCTTTTTTTTCACGAATACATTAAGTTTTGCAAATAAATTGTAGTGTATATTCGATTGAAATTTCAATTTTTTAACCCCAAAAAATATGTATGTATGTTAGTTTGCACTTATTGATCGAGTTTTTCAGCTTTGTTTAAATTTATTTTTGAGATTGACTCACGTGCTTTAATCCGTCGAATAGCTTTGTTTTTTTAACGAATTGACCATTTTTTTTCCTCGGTGCCATTACCTCGATATGAACTTTGTATGAGAATAGACGATGAGTTTGAGTTGCCGGGTGTTAAAGGATCGTGACGCAGGTGGATAATAAAAACAGGACAAAGTCGTGTGTTGAGCGCGGAAAACCGCTTGTCTTTATTGAGTTAAAATGAGTCCTTGTTGAGTAAAATCACTTGAGTTTAATGAGTAACACGAATGAGTTTGTAGATGAGTTCGTAGATGAGTTTAATGATTATTGATAAGTCTCGAAGAGACGATTGAAACCCGTGAGTCGAATTATATTAATTGCGAACGCGAGAGTCAATGAGAAAAGCCGTGAGATATGTACGAGAGCACGTGGCTTGGCGTGACCACGAGTTGAGCTGAGTTTAAAATGTTGATGCACTTTTTTATTAATGACAACGAAAAATACTTTTCACCTTAATTTTTTGTTAAATTTTCAAAGAAAAGCCAATTTCCCTATCAATTTTGTTTTTTAATCCTGAAAAATGATCGTTTTATCGTCCTGATTAAATATCGAATAAAAATCATGAGTTTTGCTCAAGAAAAAACCAAATTTCGTTGCATTACAACGATGCATATTTTAACATCGTAAAATTAAATGCAATATCTATGTAATAGAAAATTATACAGAATATGACAAACGTGTAGACCAACCGAAAAACGAAAGACCAACCGAGAAACGAAAAAAAATTTTTTTTTAAAAATGCAAAATAAAAAAATTGCGATTATTTTTTTTTGTAGATAACGAATAAAATCTGTTCTTAGTGAGCGTCTATGATGGGAGAGGAGTATAGAAAATGAAAAAATAAAAAATTGATAAAAAAATAAATTTAAAAAAAATTAAAAAAATAAAAAATAAAAATCCTAGCTTCAGTGGTTTAGGCTGTGCGTTGTCTGTCAGTCAGTCAGTCATTCAGTCAGTCAGTCACGCAACAGATATATATATATATCTGTTGAAATATATATATATATATAGAAAATGAAAAAATAAAAAAAATAAAAAATAAAAAATTTGCGATATTTTTTTTTGGTAGAAAACGAATAAAATCCGTTCTTAGTGAGCGTCTATGATATGAGAGAGGAGTATAGAAAAAAAAAAAAAAAAAATTGCGATAATTTTTTTGGGTAGAGAACGAACAAAATCCGTTCTTAGTGAGCGTCTACGATGGGAGAGGAGTAACCGTGACAAATTTCACGATCCTAGCTTCAGTGGTTTAGGCTGTGCGTTGTCTGTCAGTCAGTCAGTCAGTCAGTCACGCAACAGATCAAGAGACGCGGTAGCGGCTCGACGCCAAGTATTATAAGAAAAATAAAAGAAAAGTTTAAATTAACGGAAAAGAAAAAGCCAGCGCGAGGCCTACCGCACTCTTATATACTCGAATATGCCGGTTTTACGACGTCATGGCGTTTTCAAACCGTTCTGACGGACGAACCGTTTGGTCAAAAAATTTGAATTTTGGTGACGATTTTTTTCGATTTTCTCTTTCTATTGGTCTTTGTTGCATGTAAATCCGTCCAGCCAATCTTGAGATATGATGATTTAGCGATATAAAATCGAACATTTCGGGATACTCTGCTTTCTTGGGAGCAGACAGGCGTAAGTCACGCTCGAATGGGCAGGATATACGTCCTTTTAATAATAATGGACATTTCTCTGCTTCGCGTCACCTAGTCTCCGCTAAACGAGGCTACCCCCACTTCTCGCGCGCCGCTGAGTGAGAGAGACAGCACGCGGCTGCGCGTTCCCTCTTCTTTCGCATGGCGCGTTCTCTCTCGTTCTCGTTTCTCAACGCGTAGATATATATATATAGATTGCGCACCGTTGCGACAACCTGAGATCAATGAGTTATCCCGAAGTAACCGAGGGATTACATGGGATTGATTATGAGTGTTCCGATGTACTGAGTTTTACGTGAAAAGATGAGATATCTATAGCGATACTGCGCGTGGCACGGACCGGTTAAGACTGAACTAAGATGGCCGCTCTCTGGTCGTTGGCCGGCACGAAGCCTTCGTTCTCGTTTCCGAGCGCGTCGCCTTCGTGTCGCCGAGAGAGCACCCAGGAGGTGCTGCCCCGGTGTGAGTTGCCCGCGAAGCTCGCGTCGCTTGTAAGGCGACGCGGATTCCCGAACAAACTTGCTGTCGCACAGTATACTATTATAGGTTGTGTTTATTCAAACTGTCACCTGTGCCAGCATAGCGGAGGCGAGAGGGGCAGCGATCCGACTTTACCCGAACATTTTTATAATCATGGCGGACTCAATCACTTAACTGGTCAAGTTGTAGTATAAATTTATCTTTTACGATACTTTTGAAGCATTTTATTACATTTACGTGGTAAAAATATTTTCAATGTAAGTTTTTAATAATTTTCATAATAATTTAGACTTGAATTTAATAAATTTAAATTGGTTGTCAACTTGACTAGTCGTAGGACGGCCGGACTACTTTAATATCGACCACACATTACCACCCTTATTGCATTATACCACATTTTATGGCTTACATTGCACATAGACTTTACGAACTTACCAATATTTAGAACCAGTAATTAAATAACGATATAATTAAAATGAATTTCAAACAAACTGTCAAATAAAACAAAACCGAAATTTAAAATAAAATCAAAACAAACTCAAAACAATTTTGCTACAAATCCGAACAAAATTCAAACAATTTCCGAACAAGATTCCGAATTACCCGAAATTTGAGAAATTAAGATAAAATAGTGACTAACAAAAAAAAAACACCCTCCTTTCCTCTTCAATTTAGATATCACATGACACACGTATAAAATCTTTTATTTTAATTCGCGTTTTTTTTTCTCCTCTTTTCTGATATTTCCTCCTTTTACCGCACGTGACAACAGTAAAAATAAAAACCGAGATTAACCATTAACGATCACAATTAGCCCGACACGTCCACCCCGGCGCCTTAACGGCCGCCTTAGGTTAACAAACCCATTCTACAGTATCCCAGAACACGAAAACGAAAATGAAATGGCGAACCCAACAAATAATCAAGTAAATTTATCATTTCGAGATGTTTTTCATAATATACTGACATTCGACGGGAAAAACATTCCTGTCGAACATTTTATTAGTGCGTGTAAAAGAGCTCTTCGAGTATTACCAAACGCCGATCATGCTCGATTCACAGACATGGTCCAGTTCAAAATAACAGGCATAGCACTCGAGTTAGTCGAAACAAAAACATATGCCACAGTCGAAGAACTCTTTGCCGACCTAAAAAACACCTACAGTAGACCCATCGAACTATTAGATCTCGAAATCGAACTTAAAGCAATTTCCCAAAAGTACAACGAAACCGTATCACATTTTGCCACACGTACTAAACTTCTTCAAAAACGAATAATCGAAAGGCTAAACGAAGTCTATGTAACCGTTGCCGAAAAACCATACCTTGATTCAAGAACTAATGAGGTAAAAAAAGCAGTAGTCCGCGCTTTCATTCGAGGACTGTTCGACCAAATCGGAAATCATTTTGTAAATTCCAAAATCGGTACTCTCGACAATGTTATCGAAGAAGCATTAGATATAGAACACGAGCTACAGAAACGCGCGATAGTGAACCAAAACCGAACACAATTAGAAAAGGAAACACAACCGGCTAAACAAATAGCCAAAGTCCGATTTGCCGAAAGCCGAACAAAATTCTGCGAGTTTCATAAGAGCTCAGACCACTCAACCTCAGAGTGTCACACATTAGCCAGACTTAGAGACAATTGGATTGCGCAGAAAGACTCTCAAAATAGAAGCCATAGTAACGAACGCAGCAAATATCAACCGCGTGATAACTCTCACGACAGATACCGCGATAGATATAACAATTCAAGAGACTCGCGCGATCGCTATCGCAATAATTCAACCGACCGCTACCGCAATAATTCAACCGATCGCTACCGCAACAACTCAACCGATCGATACCGCAACAACTCGACCGATCGTTACCGCAACAATTCAAATAAC
>JBBLXU010003608.1:0-18430 GCA_037893425.1 Campoplex nolae | reverse complement strand
TAAATATTGTTTATACGAAAAAACGATCGTTCTTTCATACGTCACCAACGATTTTTATCGTTGGGCAGATCAATGGATAAACTGAACTTCCCATCGATAATAACCACTGGGTTCTCGCTTGAAAAAGCGGTGATAATTAATAAATAATTTATATTGTTTATACGAACGAACGATCGTTCTTTCGTACGTCTCCAACGGTTTTTATCGTTGGGCAGATCAGTGGATAAACTGAACTTTCCATCGATAAAAACCAATGGGTTCTCGTTTGAAAAAGCGGTGATAATTAATAAACAATTTATATGGTTTATACGAACGAACGATCGTTCTTTCGTACGTCTCCAACGTTTTGTATCGTTGGGCAGTTCAATGTAAACTGAACTTTCCATCGATAAAAACCAATGGGTGCTGCTTGAAAAAGCGGTGATAATTAATAAACAATTTATATTGTTTATACGAACGAACGATCGTTCTTTTGTACGTCTCCAACGTTTTTTATCGTTGGGCAGTTCAATGTAAACTGAATTCTCCAGCGATAAAAATCACTGGGTTCTCGTTTGAAAAAGCGGTGATAATTAATAAACAATTTATATTGTTTATACGAAAGAACGATCGTTTTTTCGTACGTCTCCAACGATTTTTATCGTTAAGCAGTTCAATGTAAACTGAATTCTCCAACGATAAAAATCACTGGGTTCTCGCTTGAAAAAGCGGTCATAATCAATAAACAATTTACATTGTTTATACGAAAGAACGATCGGTCTATCGTACGTCTCCAACGATTTTTATAGTTGGGCAGTTCAATGTGAATCGAACTCTCCAGCGATACAAATCACTGGGTTCTCGCTTCAAAAAGCGGTAGTCCTTCTTCGCGTGTTTGCTAATATTACGCGCACTGACCGAAAAAAGCAAGCCCGCGATGACTTTGATACGCGTGCACGTGTGTGTAGCGTGTGTCAACACGCTCGAATTCGAAAGAAGGGGGGTACATGTAAACAACGTATACAATGTATACTGTCGTTGTCATTCTCTCTCGAGACAGAATCGAAATTTATTTCGTACAACACACTTTTCACAGATATCCACAACGCAAATGGAACTTCATTTTTTCTTCCAGAAAATATCCCAGTGCTGTATGAGGCTGCACGAACTTCGTATGCCGATTGTCAAACAATTGAAGTAAAAGCTCGTGGACGCAAAATAATCGATAATTAAGAAATTGATGTTTGCACCACGAGGCGGAATTTTGGTGAACTAAAATTTGACGAACTCAGTATGTTGTCGATAACTTTTTTGAAAAAAATTTCAAAATGGAAATTCAACGTCAATTCAGCATGGATTTCGATGCAACAAGGCTCAAAATGTTGCTTTCGATGTCGCGCATGGCCTGACAGGCCAAAATTTTGATTTGTTTATTATTTTCAGAGTAATCGTATGATTACTCCGATGGTAACAAAAAATCAAAATTTTTTTTGAATTTCGAAAAATGGCTCTGTCAGGCCCTTTGTGCCATACCACTGGGTACCCAGTTTGATTTTTATGCCAATCGATTGAACGATGTGGACAATATTTGCGTTCGAAAATTCGAAGCCGACTGATCCATCCTCTTAAAGTACGTTGCAGAGGGATTAATTGTATCTTTACTACTTGATTTGTTTTTACAACCTCAGCGTGGGCCGGTATGTGTTCTTTGATTTCTTTCACGACAATTTCTTGGGGAGGAATATAAGTACCGATTTTTTCAAAGTGCTGTAAACATTGAAATTCACTTCTGAAATTTTCGAATGGTTTTTGGATCATCTCTGTAATTGTTTTAATAGCAGCAAAATTATTCGACATTTCACCAAGAGCTTCGAACCGTTGAATCACTTGTTCAAAAAACGCAGTGATAAAACTTTGCTGAAGAAAATTTTCAAAGCAATGTATTACTTCTTGAACGCGAATTCGAGGTAAATCGGGGATGCTGTATAATTCAGCGACTATTTTCGAAGCATAACACTTTAACGAGTCTGAAAATTGGATTGGATCCATCGTCATGACTATTAAAATTACAATTGATGTCAGTTTGCTTTTCAATTTAACTTTAATAGCCTGTAGATAAGAGGTAAAATCTTACTGCTGTATTAACTGCTAAACTATCTTAACGTTGGCCGCCAGCTCCAAAAAGCCTATAACTTTGTTGAGTGATATCGACACTTTTTCTCCTTTCATCGAAATTTTAAGGAGGGATTTTAACGCATAGAACCACGGCTTCAACGAGCGTATTTGATTGGTACCGAGCCTTTCCAATGACCGTCCAAAACGAGGTTTCAGCAAATGTCTTGCTGCCAATAATAATTGACGCAGGAGTCAGCGTTCGATTTGTGTCCGCATATTCGGTAACTCTGTCGTTCATGAACTCGTCGAGTTTTTCCAGGGACTGGAAGCAATAGTGAGATCGTTGTAATAATCGTGCTAAGTACATTCCATATTTTATGTACGAATATTTACCTCGAGGTGGACTATAAACGTTTCACGAATTCTTTTTTTCTCGGCTTTTTCTTCCTCTGTTTCTTGCTTCCGACGTTTGTTTGAGGAAATTGTAAGAGGGCGTTGACCCGTTCTCGATTTTGGTGCTTTCACACCGCAAGGGAGGAGCATGAAAATAGCAATGTCCTTCCCCTCTGAAAAAAATAACAACGCATTTAATAATAGTTGCATCGCTACTAATAATATTAACATAAATAACATAAAATAAACATGCGTTAATAATAATATTAATGAGACACACCATCGGTGGTTTCACCCAAATGATAAAAAAGGTTGTCGGCTTCTTATCCTACAATGTTTCTTGTGACCAAAAATTTTTCAAAGGCCACCCGGAGAGCTTTCCAGTTCGCTCCAATGTCCGTTGCTTGGTTGGAAAACAACGTGCCAAAATCGTCGACGATCTGCAAACAGAATTTCAGAAAAACAGCGTTTATAACAATTGTAAGATGCAGGTTGTTTGAATTATTGTTCACAAAGTCAACAAAACAATCCCTTACAAGTTCTGAACCTCGTTCGTTCCTTAAACAAGGGAATTCTGTGAGCTGCCAAATTCCTTTTTCCGGTGCAGCATCTATTCTGCTCTGTCGCAACGGGAAGGTTTTATGCCAAGCTTGGAAAAGATCCTCCCACGGCTCAGCAGAGTTCCGCAGTAGTGTTGAATCAATTTCAAGATTGTCTGTGAGAATGTCGAAAAAATGAATGAAGAAAAAAATTATAATGAATAAAAATAATCTAAGATGATCGCCTACTACATTTTATTTCAGAATCGCGCCACGGTAAGGTAAAAATAGAGATATGTGAAAGTTGAGACATGTACCCGAAGCAGTCTCAGGAACTGTGTTATCCGAAGGTCGTGTAGACTCTGCAGTTATTAAGAGTCAGGACTCAATCAATAATTTTCTAACGTAATCTACACGAGAAACGAACTTTCCAATAGCCCTAGCTGAGCGTTTTCCCTCGGTTACGGCTGGCGTGTAAAACGTTAGAGCTCTCCAGCCAAACTCTTTTTCCAGCTCACCAGCAAGCGAACTGAGAACCTTTGAAGGCACTCTGTACAACAAGAATTGGTTAAAGTGCATGATTATTATGTATATAAAATGAATGCCACAAAAAAACTAAAAGAATGAGATTAATATGGAGTTTTTAATTATGTAAAATAGAGTATCATTATGTTAGATAGCGGCTTCTTACTCGAATCGACGGAAAGGATTTTGCAGGGTGACTTTTTCACGCTCTAAAATTATAGCGAGTTCTCTATTAATTAACAACCTGATAAGAGTGCCTATCATGGAGGCAGGTATTAGTGAATTTTCACAGCTCTTGATCGCTGCTAACAGTAGGAGTCCTTCAGGTTCTGAATTCAAATATGAACGGACATTTTCGCGTTCGAAACTCAGTAAAGAGTGATAAATATTATCACTCTTCACATCTTCAGGTGTCGAAGTGACGTAATGAGCGGAATCCTTCTGTTGCCCTATTTCTATTGGCATGATATAGATATGAGAATCACTCTCGGAAAATGACAGATCTTCAGCTGACAAATCCATGGCTGCAGAAAAAACAACAGGATGAGTCATTTTTTGAAGAAGAAGGAAAAAGAACCAGTGAAGTGTACATGTTTTGGGCGAAGAGTGAAACCCTAGTGGTGGAAAATTGTGTCACGTTTTGACAGAACTTTCTTTCCATTCTCCTGAAGTGGATTTTTATTTCAAGAATTAAATACTGATTGAAAAATATGTGGGAAGAATTGTCTTTGCATAAGATGACAAATGGCGATGACATTACAAAGAACACACGTTGTAGTCACTTAAGGGACCTCAGTCAGCGTCACAATGCTAACTAAACAATTATTTCAGAATTTTTTAGAATGCCTACAAATATAAGGAATAAATTGTTATTTGATATATGACATTTTTTTTGTTTTATTCAGAACCCTTGATGTTAATTAATACCCTGATAAACCAAATTTTGAGTTTTTGCGCTTTGTGCATGATTCAGAGTACACCGCTGAATAAAATTTTCATCTACGGTATATCATTTTTCTCATAGTCAGCTCTCGGTTAAGCAAATTACATTCGTTCTACGTTTCTGTTTCAAAATTGCAGGTCATTTTTAATATTGTGAATCTATTTCAAATGTTTAATGCATTGCACAAATAAAGATTCAAATGTCAATGGAAATGTGCTGAGCTGGACCGGTGTAGACCAATACTCTGATAAGCAATATGCAAAATATTCGATAAGATAATGATGTCAAAACTAAATTTTACTTTCCAGCTCATTAGAGTATTGCGAAGCCATCTAATCTCAAGTTAAACCGGTATTATTAAAACTATTTCTTTTTTAGGTTACGTTGCAATATTTTTCTTAACCTACAAAGTAAACAGAAAACTTCAATAATAAGCAATACAAGGTTATTTTACAAGATTTATCTTACCTGCATGGATTGTCAATAACTCGAACACTGGAACAACACTTTGAAACAATCTGTCCAATTATTAAAAAAAAAAAACGATAAATATGTCACAACAAAACGCTCACTCAAACTCCACGTGGCACTGATGGCATTAAGAACTATTTACTGCTGACGCGGAAGCGTTTCCGGCTTTAACAGTAACGGCGTCTGCAGAGGGCGTAATGGTCACTACCAATAGCATTACGGTGCTGCGCAGTAACGGTTCCGGTGAACGCAAGAACTATCCAGTCTCAAACAAGGATCGCTACTGCGTATCGACGATTTCGTTTTTTTTCCAAACCGTCACTGTTGATACAGTAACCATTACGGTCAAAGTAGCGACTGTTGCGGTTTACTTTTCTCCGTGTGCTCAGAATGCGTGTTCAGCGTAGCATCTATGACCGGTATACGTGCTAACAGGCCTCTGAATTCATTATTCGTGGCCTCCTGATGCTGTCTGAAAGACGCAATTTCCGAAAGAATTCTGTTAAGGAGAGCCTCACTTTGCCCATGCTGCAGTGGCTGAGAAGACAAACCATTTCCAGCACTCAACGAGGTAACATTTCCCTGTGACGTAGTTGACGGTTGTGCACCAGCTTGTGACGACCAGTTTACCATGGTCTCATTCGTTAAACCTTGTGATGTTCGCACCCCCTGAGCAAAACCTGCACCATGCTCCAGGGAAACTGCATTCCAATCTATCTGTGTTTGAGAATCAGACGGAGACATTTCAATAATTGTTTGTGAGGGCACAGGTAGTACTTGAGACGTTACTTGAGCCGATACCGGTTGTAAGAGAGACCCTGCTTGAGCTGGCAAATTCTTTTTACAACAATCTCTAACTGATTTGGTTTTAAGATGATATTTTACACAGCCAGGATGAAACACCCTATCACAGTCTTGACACGTAACTGCAAGAGATACTACCCCCTTACCGCATTTATGGCATGAGGCCGACATGCACCAAGGAATGTAAGAAATACCAACGCATCAAACATTAAGTCTTAAATAACAAAGTAGTAAAAAGCACTAATTAAGGTGGAAGATTAACAGCTAACCGTTGCATCTAACGCGAGTCAGAAAACAAAAGAGAGAGAGAGAGAGAGAGAGAGAGAGAGAGAGAGAGAGAGAGAGAGAGAGAGAGAGATTGATTGATTGATTGATTACGTATATTGTGCCTCTGGCAAGCCATGGAGGCAATTTACAATAATATACATTACAAACAGTTACAAGTTTAATACATCCCCTCTTGAATCGCTTCACAATTTGGCTTATAAATTAAATAGATCTTTTCGCTCGCTAGTAATAATACATTTGGCTTATAAATTAGACAAATCTTTTCGCTCGCTAGTAATAATACACATATATTCATATAGAATCGCTTCACAATTTTGCTTATAAATAAAATATATCTTTTCTTTTCGCTCGCTAGTAAAATACGAACATATTCAACCAATAGATAAGTTACAGTAAACACTAAACCACTAAGATGCTCCGTCCCGCAGATAGTATGCATCTCACTCACAAGCAAACAAATGCTCAAAAATCTTATTTTTAAAAAGGCTTATCGACTCGATCGACGTAATATCTGTCGGTAGTGAATCCCAGAGATAGCAACCTGAGACACAAAAAGCGCTCCGAAAAATAGATGTTCGATGCATCGGAATATCAAAGACAGTACCTGGTCTCCGATCCGACCTTCTTATGTCAACATTTGCGGTCCTGAACAACTCAATAATATACGCCGGTGCTCGCCCATAAACAACGCTGTGCATCATGATAGCTTGGAAATATTGGCGTCGACTTTTGACTGATAGCCAGCCCAATTCCAAACGTAAGGCCGTCACATGTTCATCTCTCCTAAGATCATATATAAATCTAATGCACATATTCATCAGTCTTTGTAATTTATTATCTAATTCCTCTGTCAAATGCTGATACACTAGACAGCAGTAATCAAATAGTGGAAATATCAAGGCAGTTATTAATTTAATTCTAAGTGCACAAGATAGGAGACGCTTATTACGTTTTAGTTTATAAAGGGCAGCAAATACCTTTCTAGAAATATCCGAGACATGACGAGCCCAGCTAAGATTATCAGACAGAATGACACCTAGATTTCGAGCCTCACGTACATAAGGAATCGAAGTGCCATTTACCATTATCAGAGGCAGTTGAGTAGATGAAATTTGTTGCGTTCGAGCATTACTTCCTAATATGATAATTTTAGTCTTTGCTGCGTTCAATTTAAGGCCATTTGTTTGTGAGAATTCGTGAATAACATTTATATCAAAGCTGACCATAGCTAGTGCCTCTTTTACCTTATTCACATCGCATGACAGATAAATCTGAGTGTCATCCGCGAACACAATATGCTCCGTATATCTAAGATTATGCGAAATCGAATTAATGAAAATCATGAATAGAATGGGCCCCAAAACCGACCCCTGTGGCACCCCCATAGTCGTATTACACCACTGTGAACACTGTAAAGCATCACTCACTACCGCTTGACTTCTTCCTGATAGATACGAGTAAACCCATTTCAATTCGTGGTCATCCATTCCTATGCTTTTTAGTTTAACAAGCAGACGAAGATGCGAGACTGTATCGAACGCTTTAGAGAAGTCAAACATAACTAAGATGGTGATCATACTCCTATCAATAGCTCTACGGACGTCATCACAAATACGAATCAATGCTGTTTGCGTACTATACCTGCACCGATACGCCGATTGCCGATTATCAAATATGTTATTCAGCTCACAGTGTGTATAAATCATGTCCTTGACTCCACGCTCAAATATTTTAGTCATGGATGGTAAATTTGCTATCGGACGCGTATCTGACGGTGAAAGCGGTGTTTTTACTTTTAATAAGGGCCTAATAAATGCTTTCTTCCACGCGTCGGGAAACCATCCGAGCTCTAAGGATGCATTAAAAATAGCTACTAGATAATCTATAAGCACCGGAGCTGCATTGCATATAGAAAAATTTGACACCCCGTCCGATCCTTCGGCTAATGATTTGGATTTAAGTAAATCAATTTTTTTTTTTACCATTTCCGAAGTGAATCTCAAAAATTTAAATAAGTGCTCACCACGCGGATACATCTCTAATTCTTTGAAGATTTCATCCGTATTTTTATTTCCCTGGCACGTAGAGATCGACGCATAGTGCACGTTCAAGACTTCAGATGAAAAAAAGTTTAAAGGAGAGCCTCCAGTCTGCTTCACTAACCCAATGCATCTAAGTTGTCTCCAAAGTTCAGCAGGTTCTAACAGTATTGAGAGCTTTTCCGTGTAGTAATTACTTTTGGCTTGTTTTATATCCTGCGAGAGACGATCACGAAATTGCCTAAATTCAAAAAATCCCAGTAGACTGTTAGCACGTTTTGCTCGTTTATATAGCCTATTCCTTTCCGCTATACGATTTCTTAATTCAACAGACAACCAGGGCGTTGGTCTTCCTTTCAATATATACGAACGCAAGGGTGCAAGCGTGTTCATAGCATTTTCAAGTGCACACGATACCCAGCTAACTCCCTCATTTAACAAGTCCCCAGATTCTAAGCACCTGGATGCAAACACCCCAATCGAAGGTAAGTGGTCCCTCACTTCATCTAAGTATCGCTGCGTGTCCAAGTCCTTAACATTTCGACGATACCGAATAGTCGATGTTTCAATTTTGTCTCCAATACCTAATTCCACTGCTAGCAGATCGTGTCCATTTATAAAAGGCACATCAGATTTATAAAATTTCTTGATCTTTTCACTGGAATCCACCACGATAACGTCCAACAACGAATCACATGTGTCAGTATGATACGTCGACGTAAACGGAACAATATATAACGCATTAGAGTAAACAAGATTTAACAGATAGTCTGATTCAAAACTTTTCCTTAACAAATTGCAGTTGAGATCACCAGCAATAATTTGGTTTGAGTAAGCATGTGAAACTCGATCCCACGCATGCATAAAAGAATTTAGCATTCGACCCTTTGGACGCCTATAGATACAAGCTAGCAGGAGAGCTACACCATTTGACACTCTTATGTCCATCAAAATAAACTCTGGCGAGTTCGTAAATTCGCCAGGGGATCGATCAATGACATGTGTACATAAGGACGTATGAATGTAGCAAGCGACTCCCCCGCCTACTTTGCCCACCCGATCGTTCCTGATAAGATAATAATTTTGAAGAGTTATTAAATCATCCAGGATTTGCTCAGTTAGCCATGTCTCGGAAATAGATATAATATGGAAAAAATGGTGAGCGAAATAGTCTCTGACTTCATCGATATGAGCGAGCAGCGAACACGCATTAAAATGAGCAATATTCAGAGATCCTCCACTCGACACATTTACCTTCAAACTACCACAAACTGCAGGTAACTCGTGATGAAATTTACTATTTAATTCGAAAAAACGCATCGAAGTCATTAGCAGAGTCGATCTTGCGCCTCAGGTCACCCTCCTTTTTACGAGCATACACATTACCGTTTTTCTCCCAGACGAACTTTACATCAGCTGCCTTAGATTTTGCTCTACACTCCATCAATAAGCGATGAACATGCTGAGGGAGCATCTTAGTGAGATAGATTTTTCTGTTTCCTTCAGTGCCGTCACAATTTTCTAAGATTTCAGATCGCATAATGTTTCCTTTGGTTTTTTTCTTTTCAATGATCGCTTCAGCAATAGAGTCCGTTGAGAGTGAAACAACATATGACAACTGTACTTTATTGATGGTAGAGCCAGGCGCAGCATTCACTTTTTTAGGCAGAACTCTAACAGACACAATATGAGACACTAAATGTCGCATATCTAACGCTTCGAATATCCGCACCGCAATATCATGTGGAGATAATGCCACATCACTAGGAATACCCGCCATTCTTAATTCACGTGCGACCTTTGAATCAATATTACTCACTAATCCACGCTTTTTAAGCTCTTCTATCTCATTTTTTAACATACGATTTTCACATTGGAGCTCAACAATATGTGCAGTATTTTCGTTTACTTTGGTTTCAATAACCGGTATTCTCTCTAAGAGATTACGGAATTCTTGATTTGTTTCATTCTGACTATTTTCAAATTTGGTTATCTTTTCCGTGATTCTTCCCTCAGTTGACCTAATCTCATTTAAAATATGAGTGAGCGTGGTTCCGATATCGTTTGAATTTGAATTTGACTGCGGAGTCGGACCTCTAGGGTCACCCTCAAGTTCGAATATTTCACCCAGAGAAGAATCGTTTGCAGTTTCAGGGGTCAGCAAGTCACTAGTCATGCTTTGGCTATACAGAGTGACGTTCTCCGGACAATTTGGAAGAACTGGCAAATTATTGAGGCAACAGACATTAGCCGATTTCGTTTTGATATAATATATAACGCAGCCTGGATGAAAAGTCCTATTACAATTTTTACAGCTGAGCACGTTGCTACTAATGCCCCTACCACACTTGAAACATTCCACCGCCATACTCCAAATTTCATTTAAATAGAACTATCAAGAGAGAGAGAGAGAGAGAGAGAGAGAGAGTGAGACGCACGTACAATATTCTCGTAAACATAACAGCGGATTTCTCAACTCTCTCACACACACTATTACTCAACCTAGTAGCCACGCTCAATAACTCACATACACTCACGCAAAACTATATGCCGAAAAATAGAGCTTTGAGATAATTCATCGAACTATGCACCGAATCGCTTTATCACGGTATGTAAATAATTCACAGATAAGATAAGAACCCACTTCAAGGGCAATAATAATAATAGAAATCACTAAATGTTAAATGATTGCTAGCTCAATTTATATAACGAAGCTAAAACGAAATATCAGACAAATACACAGAACAATGTTCATACAAAAATGCAGCAATGGAAAGATTTATCAGCACCGTTTGTAAAGACTCAGAACAAGTCAGAAAGGCTCTCACTCCATATCACACAGCATAATGTAACTAATATAACGAAGTAATCGAGGTAAATCGAACTGATACACGTAAAAGTGCTATCAAAAGGTACGATGCTCTCTCCATGATGCCGCTGGCAGAATGATATCTCGGCACAATTCGTCAAAACTCGGAGAGAGAGAGAGAGAGAGAGAGAGAGAGAGAGAGAGAGAGAGAGAGAGAGAGAGAGAGAGAGATTGATTGATTGATATTTATTGAGCCTTGGACGAGTCCTTGAGGCTAGGAATACAAAAGTATAAAGTATATTAATAATAATTTACAATTTAGATAAGAAAAAGAAAGCCATAAGCAGTGCAAAATATGATATAAAAACAATATATGGTAGTACTGAGTCGACAGAGACTTTGTGTGAATAGTATTATAAGACGATAAATGGTACATCGATTATATATTAATATTTGTTACAAGGAAATACTTGACCCATCAATTTGTTCAAACAAATATGAAAACAGGCGAGTTTTGAGAATGTTTAGAGAAGACGAATCACGAATTGAAATCGGTAGAGAGTGCCAGAAATACATAGCTGTCAAAACAAAAGAGTTTTGAAAAGCACTGGTACGATGTGGTGGAATAAAGAACGTGTCAGCTTCTCTACGATTACTGGTTCTAAGGGATACATTTGCTCTGGGAAAGAGTTCTATGAGGTAAGCAGGTGCCTGGTTACTCAAAATTTTATACACCATGATACCAATAAAATAGAGTCGCCGAGACTTTACAGATAACCATCGCAACTGTCTTCGGTAAGGAGTTATATGCTCATCTCGTTTCAAATTAAAAATATATCGAATGCCTGAGTTCAACAGAACCTCTAATTTGGTATTTAGATCAGCAGTAAGATCATTGTAAACTAAGCAGCAGTAGTCTAACACTGGGAAAACCAGTGTAGTCACCACTGTGGTTTTTACTTCAGTTGATAAAACGTTTCTGTGATATCGAAGACGATACATCACACCATTTACCCTGCTCGAAATACTGTTTATATGTCTGGCCCACGATAAGTTTGATGACATAATAACTCCAAGATTTCGGACTTCATTTACATAGGGAAGAGTAACTCCATCGATATTGATAACAGGAAGGGTGTTTACGTTCAGCTTACTGACATACCTGCTACTGCCAAGAATAACAGCCTTGGATTTGCTCAAATTTAGTTTTAAACCACTTCTCAAAGCATAGTTTGAAATTGCTTGGACGTCTTGTGCCATAATATTAATTTCATCAGCAATATCAGAAGGATGGCAACTACGATAAATTTGTGTATCATCTGCAAAAACTAGATGCTTGCTGTGCGAAAGAACACTTCCGATATCATTGATGAAAAGTGAAAATAAAAGAGGGCCAAGCACTGATCCCTGTGGTACACCTGATGTAGTTTTGGCCCAGTTTGAACAGATTCCAGAGTTGTCAATGCAAGCCTGAGATCTGTCAGACAAGTACGAGTGAAAAAATTTCAAAACATGATCAGAAAATCCAAAGCTGCGAAGTCTGGTGAGTAAGTTTAAATGCGGTATTGTATCGAAGGCTTTGCTAAAATCGAATAGTATCAGAATAATCACCCTCCTGTGATCAACGGCCTCTCTTATATCGTGGCACAGGCGGAGCAGGGCAGTTTGCGTACTGAATCGTCCTCGGTAAGCAGACTGATAGCAGTCAAGCAGTTTATACGTCTCTAGAAAAGTCGAAATTTGATCATGTATGCACCGTTCAAAGAGTTTAGCCAATTCACTAAGATTAGCAATCGGTCTCGTGTCTGAAGGTGCAGCTGGAGGATTTGTTTTAATCAGCGGTCGAATATATGCTTTTTTCCATAAAGATGGAAAATGAGCAAGCCGAAGACAGTTGTTAAATATTGAAACGAGCACAGGTAATATAGCTGACAAACCCTTACGCAGAGCAAATGCTGATAGATTATCAGGTCCAGCGGACAAAGATGTGGATGATTTAGCCATAAGTAAAGTGGTTACAGAGTTGGCAGAAATCTCAGAAAATTCAAAAACTGGCCTGTTTTCATCAAGTGGATTGAGTGAATTTAATAATAAGTTTATAGAACACGGAGGTGATACACAGGAGACTTGTACGTAAAACGCATTTAGTTCTTCGCGCGAGAAAAACGAGAATGGAGACACCGAGTTAATTCTTATCAAACCGAGATTAGAGAGTTCACGCCACAGAGAAGAAGGATCTCTAGTTGATGACACTCTATCCAGGTAGTACTGATTTCTAGCATGTTTCAGTCTAAGAGTAAGATCATTTCTGTAATGTCTATAGATAGCCATATTTAAAATATTTCCTGATCTTTTGGCTTGTTTATACATTACATTCTTTTGTTTTATAAGATTTTTCAATTCGTCTGTCAGCCAAGGAGCTAACGGTTTATTTATTTTAAATGTGGTAAGCGGTGCATGAATATCAAGAGAAGCAAGTATTTGATGACTAAAAGAATTTAATAAGACATCAATATTCTTTGTGGATTCACACGGGTTAACTAATGAAAGATTATTGTTCTTTAACAGAAGACTCAGTGTTTCTAAAAAATCATTATCATTAAAATTTTTTACGGTACGTTTGGTAACAGTGCATCTATTTTCGTGATCTACTGGGAAAGCATAATTCAAAGTAAGAAGGTCGTGGCCTGCTATAAAAGGCGCTTCAGACTTGTTAAAAGTAGTTATTTTGTTTGGATTGTCAATTATAAACACATCAAGCCATGAGTCGGAACTTTTTGTATGATGAGTAGTTTCCGATTTAATAATGTGGAGAGCTTGAGAAAAAACAAGGTCTTTCAAGTAGTTACATTCAAAATTGTTGCTGACTAGATCACAATTTAAATCTCCAGATATTATAATGTTTTCATAAAATTGAGAAAAACGTAGGAAATCGTCCATGAACGTGTGAAACAGTAACCCTTTGGGCCTTCTATACATTGAGACAAATAGTAATACAGCGTTAGTGTTGGTGCGAATCTCAAGAATAATATATTCAGGGGCATTTGAAAATTTGCAAGGTGAAGAAGCGAGTACTTTTACTTTAAGAGATTCGTGAACGTAACATGCAACACCACCTCCTACTTTACCCTCTCTATCGTTACGAATCAGCACATAGCCATCTAGTTTAACCAAATCATCGGATAGTTGAGAATGGAGCCAAGTCTCGCAGATGGAGATGACATGAGAAAAATTAAAAGAAAAATAAGCTCTAATTTGATCAATATGTCCAAGTAAAGAATTTGCATTAAACGAGGAAATCATTAAAGAATTATCGCAATGTACAATCTTCTTATGATGAGTTGATGAATTTTCGGACGTCGGCGTTGAACAAGGAAATGATTTCGGTGGTAGTCAGGTTATCTTAGACAAGTCAGCTTCAGAATTTATAGAAATAATCTCGGATCCATCTGTTTTGCGTACGAATACTCCACGCGAAGTAGCCCAAGCATGCTTCCATCCACGTTCCTTACTAATTGAGCGTACTCGGCCAAGAAATTGGTGTATTTGAGGTGGGAGAAACTCTTTTATGACGATGTTGCCATTCACATTTGCCGAGAATACTTCGTTGATGGAAAGCACTCTCTTCCTACGTTTCTTTAATAAAACTTCGTTACACACCGACGCTGATTTAAATCGAACTAAGAACGATTTCGAGCGCACTTGCGATGGAGTCGTCTGCTGATCACCGATGGCACCATGAGGCTTTTTTTCAAGGCTGCGAACATCCATTATGTCTGTTGATAACTCAGATGCTCCAAGAGTTGTTAGGATCATATCAACAAGTTCTCGCGGCGATTCTTTTAGAGACGCTGGTAGGTTTCGAATCACAATCCCAGGTGACGTGAGCTGGGCACTCATATTTGCAACATTAGTCACAATACCCTCCATCTGTGATTTCAACTCCGCATTCTCTGCAGCAATGTTTGTAGTTCTGAGGCTGAGAGTCGTTACTTCTGTTCGTACGTGTTAAATTCACGATTTTTATCGAATTTTGAGATTTTTCGGAAATCCGATAGAAAAAAAATAGAAAATTTTGACGTGCATTGAGGAAAAAAGAAAAGCAAACTCTCTGGTATTTTTATGCATCGAAAGAATTGAGTATATCGAAGAATATATGTTGTTAAAACGAACCGCTGATAACTCTTCATAATTATTTGTTCTTCGAAGTTTCAAAATTTATTCCCGATGAAGTTACATGAACGAATGAAGATTTCATCCTCTTCTTCATATTTTTCTTAAAATCCTCAGAATCGTCAGAAAAACATACATCCTCAAAAACATGCGAATATTTTTCGTAAAATATTTGTCAAAGTTACTCAATGAAAATTTCTAAAATCTTGAAAAACTACCGATGAAAAATGGAGCTCACAAACTATAAAAGTAAATTCTGGTCACACGTATCGGCCTTGTTGATACAGTAACCAAGAATATGTATAAAAAAAATTTTTAAAATCACTTGTGCTTTGAACTTCCGTTCGGAATGGGCAACTTGGATTTTTAATTTTAGTCGCTGTAGTGCTTCGTAGTTAATGCGATATTTATTTTCTCTCTTAGTTTCTGCGCTCACAGACGATCCTTCAATGTCCGGAGGTTTGTGGCACGGTCTTGTCGAGGAAGCCGGTTGCGGATATCAAACGAGAAACGGCAATAACGAGAGGAGCGTTGGAAGTTACGGAGGCGTTACGGGGTCAGCGTGTATCCGTCGTGAGGGTAAAGACGAAAAAGCGAATGTCTCGCCGGTGGCAGTACCGCTCGCGATGTCAAGCGGCGAGGATAGCTCGGACAGTGAGTGCGATCCAATGGCGATACGAGAAAACGATAACGCACATTTTAAAGTTGTGAACGAGACTCGTTCGATATCACCGACCGTTTTGAATTTTCTTGGCGGCGCCTTACTCGGTACGTCAACACCGGCTTCGATAAATAACAACGATGAAAACTGCAACAATAACAATGTGAAAAAACCCGATGACATTCCGGATCATCAAACAAAAAAATCAATCGTTCCTAAACGAGAAAAGCGCGAGGTGCATATATTATTTTCATCATTTTCTAACTTTTTTATAATTGCTCGGGAATAAGAATAAAAATAATGAAAACATTACATTCTTTCTTTGAACCAGAAATTCTTGAAATTTATTCATTTTTTTTTTCTATTTTCGGGCACTCATATTGTCGATTCACATTTATGGTGTAAACTATCAATTTTTATAAGTTAACTTTTGATTTGATATTCCAATTTTATTTTTGAAATTTCGAGAAATTGAAATTCAATTGACTCTACATCAATGAAATGTAGAGTGAAGCGTGTATTGTCGTCGCGCGCGATTCTACTATTGAATCTAATCGAAGGTGCTCTTAATTTGATGAAAAAGAGAAGAAAAAAAATTGCATCAATATGTATATCTCATGCATCATATGATCTCTGGAGAAAACCTTTTTTTTTAATCCTAAAACGGTATTCGGCTCTGCAAAAAATCAGCTCATGATGAATCAGGAGAGAAACATTGAATTAGTAGATCTTTCGTTTATCACAACGGATTCTGAAAAAATTTGACAACATGGTGAATTATGAATTTAAAAAAAAATCGAAATGTTGAATCCAATTCTTTGATATTTTGTTGAAATTTTTTTCAAAATTCTTTTGGTATCAAATTTTTGAAACTGGTCCCTTCGAAAAGCCATGATAATCTTTCATCCAGTGACTCAAATGATTTTTCGAATTTCGCTTTTGCGGTTAACATTAGAAATCCTCTACGAGAATATCGAAGGTTTTTTTTTATCTCTTTTTCTATTTCTTTGCTCAGAGCAAAACATAGTGAATAAAACTTGTAGACTAAGAGTCATTTACGGCAATCATTTCTGGTTCCTAGATCTTACTTGTAAATAATGCATCGCGGTCAGGTTTTATGCCCAACAACTTTGTCTGTAAGTATGTGAGACTACTTGATAGACTTTGATGTTGAGAAATCATCGCCGGTTTATATTTAGTTGCATCGAACAACTCTGTCTAGCGCTATAAAGTGCGAGATAAAGTGTTTAGTCTTTTAGTATAATGGAGGAAAAAACCGTTTTCGAATCCAATATATAAATCGTCCAGTTACATAAATCTTCAAAGGAGACGCATTTTTTTGAATAATAATAATAGTTTTTTTTTCAATTTTTATGTGGAGCGAAGCAACATCATTCATCAGTTTTTTATTCCTCGGATAAAAAAAGGACTTGAAAAATACTCGTAACAATATAATATCAAGCGAATAAATAAATTGGTGAAATATCTAAGTTCTTTTCTGTCATTTCTGCTTCCAGAAACCGCAGACCATTCGCAGATCTTTATCGGATAGCGGATGTGGGCGTTCCGAATGTCGTCGTCGCTTGACGAACGTTATTTCATCTCAAGAAGAAAATCGTCCGGCTATTTTTCCAAGCCTCACTGACGCTAGACTTCAAGAGTCTGGCATAGCTAAGCTCCCCAACAACGATGAACTTCGGTAAAATAGCTTTGTTATTTTATTTTTATTTCTTTCTTTATCGCCATCGATATACATATGTTTTCACAATTGGAAAGGGGAGAATTCTTCTTCATGTCATTTCGATAGCTTGGAAATACATTTATTTATTTATTTTTTTCTCATTGCTGCCCGACGCACAATAATACTTCACGACTTGAAAATAATTTCCATCATTTTTAATTATTGATTAGAACAAAGTTTCTCATCGATAAAAATATAAAAATGAAAAATGAGTTTATTAGTAAAAGTCGGCTCTCGTACAAAAAGATATAACAATTGTTATTTAAAAGTCTATTCAACGTTGTTACTTCTCTGTGGAAAATGATGAATTCCATAAAAGTTTTCGAGTGCGAGAAAATAAACTCGAGCTATTTGACCGAATAGTCCAATGATCTATTATTGGCCTCTCGCGATGCAATAATGGAATAATATTTGTACGAGAAACTTCGATTTTTCTATAGTTACTTATTTTCCTATAATTACTCATTGCTCGTTTTTTTTTCTTATTGTGTTTCCAGAGAAAATCTTCCCGAAGCTGAACTTGAGGTAATTATAAAATACGTAAGCCTCTATTACCGAGAACATAAGAAAAAAAAGCTATTTGTTTTTTTATCACTTTTTCGAATCTTCAAGTCGAATTCATCATTTGTTATTTCGAATTTGTTACTTCCTTGATGGCTATTCTAGAAATTTGATACAAATAAAATTGCCAAGTTTTTTTCGTCCGATGGTCAGAGATTTCAGATTCGAGCAACGTCACTCCATCATTTTTTTTTCGAAAATAATCCCCAAAGTTTAGAGCTACAAAATACGTATTTTCATGAAAAATTCTTATTCAATCAAGTTCTCATCAGCTCGAAATTTCCTTATATTCAAATCGTTATTCAAATCCATACATTTTGAATGCATTTCATTTTTACAGCTAAAGTACATCGATCTTTCGGTGGGTCTCGTTACGGATCGGGTAACGT
>JBBLXU010003607.1:0-14703 GCA_037893425.1 Campoplex nolae | reverse complement strand
CGCTTCGCTCGTGCCGTAAATGTCGGGGGCAGGCATCAATTTTTTTTGGATGCAATACATTTAATTATTTTTCTCCGTACTTTCGACCGGCTATAAAGAAAAATAGTATACACTACACGGGCAGAAGTTTGATAGCCCTGAACTGCGCGTCACAATGCCCTCGGCTTCGCCTCGGGCATTGTGACGCGCAGTGCAGGAATATCAAACTTTCTGCCCTTGTAGTGTAATATACTATTTACGATTTCTCCCAATAAGAAAAAAACTATTTAAAAGTAATTTGAACGACCTTTAATTTTTTCTTTAATCCTAATTTTTGCGTGAGTCAATTTTTTTCATATACTAACACTCTCTCCGGCCCACGACAAAAAATATTGTTTTTTAAGCACCCTAATAGGAAGAGAATAGGAAATAGGAATAGGAACTATCATGAAAAAGGCTGAAAAACATGAAAAAGGTACTTTTGCGCATCTGAGGCGCAAAAGTGGGGATAGCGGCAAGCAAATGTGAATGCGTGAAAGTGATGAGTGGGCAGTGCTGAGCAAATAAGAGACGAGAATGAATGGAAACATGCGCAGTAAGGGGTTTGACGCCTCAATTAAGCGGCGTATTGAAAGCGGCGAGGGTAAAGTGGGGTATAGAAAGCGGTGCGCGACCGCTCTAAGCATCAGTTCCTCTGACTTCTCAGACTGACTCGGACCTACCAAAGCGCTGGACTCTCTCTCCCAGATTCCGGCAATCCATAACACCTTTCTTCCTACTTTCCTTGAAGCTTGGGGTATCGCAGCGATCTGGCGACGCTTCAACCCCATAACCCGTGGTCATAAATTTACCTTACCTCGTAGATTGTCAAGGTATCGGAGCGATTCGGTGACGTTTCAATCCCATAGGCTGGGGTCTGCATCCTTACCTGTGTGGTGCAGGGGTATCGGCTACATTTAGAGCCCATAGCCTAACTCGCGCTTTCCTTAATTTTTTATCCATTTTCTTATGGTTGCCAGAAACAGATGATTTATTTATTGGTTGATTAATTGGATATTTTATTAAATTCACGTTTGATTAAATTCAATCCGAGTTAGTCATTAGTCACATTTCTTTTCAATCGTTAATCCAAAAGGCCTTTCGTTTATACAATTTATAAAATCATTCAAATTATTATCATACAGAATTGATGTCACTTTTGGATTATTGATTAGTATCGAATAAGTAAAAACAAACAATAAGCGTTATTAGAAGCGAGTATTTCCAGGACATTCTCTATTCTCTATTATAATTGAGTAATCAAATAATTTTTTATCGGAGGCATCGTTTTCAATTTTTATATTCGAATTATGCTTTCATTGCGACGCGAAGTATCATCAATTTCAATGATTTATTATATCATTTTCAAATAGCTTTATCGCGACTGAGTTAAATTTATAGAAAGCGTGCGGGAATAAAATAAGACGTGAACACGGCAGAAGTAAATGCGAAAGAAACAATTTATTGTAAAACAAAAGAAAAATACAATTTTGTCAAAAAAAAAAGATATTTTTGATTTTTCGTACAGTAACTGCATCGTTTTATCGTTTCTTAAGGGTCTCTTTGCTCGTTAGAGGTTATTGAACATCGCAAACACGAAAAGAAAAACGTTAAATTCATATTTTATTTTAAAAAAACTCCGGGACGCGACGCGAAATGCGACAATCAATTATCAAATTCAATTAATGTATAATATATCGTTTAATTCGAATAAAATCCGTTTGTCATTTGTTCTTATACACACACACAGCCGCTTTTGTCACGTATTTTTATACCCGCTTCTTATAGTATTAAGAAGCTCGAACTGACGCGTAGTGGCGTTCACCCGGTCGGTAAGAGCGTATCGTTACAACATATAGAAACGGCGTGCGGAGCACGGCGTGAAGTAAGGCATGCGGTGTTGCCGAATTATATATTAGGACCTTGAATAAGTTTTCGCTGTTTCCTAACAAATGGCATAACTAGGACTACGCGCATGTAATTGCAGGTGGTATTGTATTTATAAAGAAGTACTGTCAGTAAGCTTAAATTTTAGTGTATGTTAGTTCGTCACAGTGTAAACAACGTATTTTTTCTTGGTTCTAAAAATGTCGAGTTTTGTGCCAAGTAAAGAGTATTTGCGGGGAATTTTATTGCACTATTTTATTCAAAAGAAATCTGCAGCTGAAGCATACAGAATTCTTGTTGAGACTTACGGTGAGCATGCTCTGTCGAAAACGACATGCAGAGACTGGTTTCGACGATTCAAAAATGATGATTTTGATCTTGGAGATAAAGAACGCTCTGGCGCACCGAAAAAGTTTGAAGACGAAGAATTGGAGGAATTACTTGATGAAGATTCATGTCAGACGCCAGCTGAACTTGCAAAATCATTGCGAGTCGATGACACAACAGTTTCGAAATGTTTGAAAGCATTAGGAATGATCCAGAAGCAAGGACATTAGGTCCCGTATGAATTAAAGCCAAGAGACGTCGAACGGTGTTTTTGCACGTGTGAACTGTTGCTTCAAAGGCAAAAAAGGAAAGGTTTTTTGCATCGTATCGTGACTGGCGATGAGAAATGGACACTGTACGATAACCCTAAGCGTAAAAAATCGTGGGGTAAGCCCGGGCATGCATCAACATCGTCTGCAAAGCCAAATATCCATAGTTCGAAGCTGCTGCTCTGCATTTGGTGGGATCAACAGGGTATAATTTATTATGAACTGCTTAAACC
Organism: Campoplex nolae; assembly: GCA_037893425.1. Classification (NCBI taxonomy): domain Eukaryota; kingdom Metazoa; phylum Arthropoda; class Insecta; order Hymenoptera; family Ichneumonidae; genus Campoplex; species Campoplex nolae. The sequence goes on along the minus strand of JBBLXU010003607.1, from coordinate 11,969 downwards.
GAACAAAACTATCACGGGTGATCGCTATCGACTGCAATTGATGCGATTGAGCCGAGCCCTAAAGGAAAAACGGCCGCTATACGAGCAGAGACACGAAAAAGTGATGTTACATGACAACGCTCGGCCACATGTTGCGAAACCGGTGAAAAACTCCTTGGAAACGCTTAAATGGGAAGTCCTGCCCCACCCGCCGTATTCACTGGACATAGCCCCTTCCGATTATCACCTTTTCCGTTCGATGGCACATGGCTTGGCTGAGCAGCGCTTCCATTCTTATGAAGATACCAAAAAATGGGTCGATTCTTGGATAGCCTCAAAAGACGTGTCGTTTTTCCGACATGGAATTTATATGCTGCCAGAAAGATGGGAGAAAGGAGTGGTTAGTGATGGGCAGTACTTTGAGTAACATGTTTTTTACCACATACTTTAAATAATTCATTAACTTTCACAAAAAAAAACAGCGAGAACTTATTCAAGGTCCTACTACCTCTCCGTCAAAGGACAATGCACGTCGTTCTCGAGCTTTGTTATAGCGTACGAGAAAATCATGCACTTCCCCTCTGGAGGCGACACCTCAGTGACAGACCACGACTCCGGTAATTGAACCGTGCGATCCATAAAATTACTCGCACCGTCTTGCCAATTTCCTGAAACGATTAAATCAGATATCATTCATATGAAATGGTAAGTTTATATTTCGAGGTAAAAAATCGTCAATTTTTTGGGTACAAAAATTGAGAACAACCCCTTGGACTTCACCTTATTTTTATACCGGTAAGTATTCATCAAATGAAAAGAAGATTTGTAAAAGTAAATTTTGTAAATAGAACAGCGGTAAGTATAAAAGTACACAAATAAGACAGAGAACTTCACTGTTCTTTCTACTTAATACAATTATCCGATTGAAGGATGTCGTACGAACATAAGAATATTCTAATACTCACGTTCCCTGATGGCAACGGGTGAACGCATCTTGAAAGGCATCTGCGAAGCTGATGAATTTGTGTTGAGAAAATAGTTCTCGCACGTCGAGTGGCGCATGCGCGGGACTAGTGTTAAGGCGCCATAAGCGCACTGTTTTTCACACCGGCACAGACCGGTAGTTGCTTGTGATACATTGAAATAAACACACGTATATTTTGTTAGTCTGTATTCACGAGTCATTTTTATTACTTCTTTTCTACCTATCATCTCCTTAACCAATAATCTTAACAGGTTATGGGCCCAGGCAAGCAGCCTGCGGAAAACTGAGTTTGGTAAAGCGAGAGAACGGTGAGAAGAAAGTGCGTATCTCGATTAGTCTTTTTCTTGTGGTCGACACGTGGTCGCCATTAGTGTCGCGGTAAACCGGTATTCGCGAAAGAAAAAGTCTAAAGCTATCGAACGAAAATGGCTGAGTCAACTCTGTTTAAGAACATCAAAAAGTTTGATGGCTCGAATTTTCAAGCGTGGAAATTTCGAATGAACTCGATGCTTATCGCGAACGCGATTCAAGATGTCGTAACGGGCACGCGTGTGATGCCGGCAGAAGCAGAATCTGCGGACGGCAAAAAGTGGGTGAAAGACAACGCGACGGCCATGTGCATAATTTCGTCCTCGATCGAAGATTCCCAGCTCGGCTGTTTGCTCAACAGCACGACAGCGAAAGAAATGTGGGACAAATTAGTGAGGATCCATGAGCAGAAGTCAGCGTCGAATAAGATGCTCTTGCTGCAAAAATTTCATGGACACCGCATGGGATCAAACGAGTCGGTTGTTCAACACGTATCCCGCGTACAAAACATGGCGTCTCAACTGAAGGATCTGGGAGAGGCGGTTTCAGACACGGCCATCATGGCGAAGGTTCTAGGCAGCCTACCGTCGAAATACAACGCTCTCCAGACCGCGTGGGACAGTGTACCGGAAGCTAATCAATCGCTAGAAAACCTGCTCGAAAGGTTGATTAAGGAAGAGAAAAGACTTGGAGGTGACGATGACGTCACTCAAGCGTTGGCAGTTGTGAATAATGGCGGGAACAAACAGAAAAAGTCCGGTGCGAGTGAAACAAAAGACAAAAGTTCTGACAATAAGAAGTCAGTCGAGTGTTTCTTCTGCAAGAAAAAGGGGCATTATGCTCGTAACTGTCGGAAAAAGAAAAAGGACAAAGACAGTACCGGAAAAAGTTCAGACGAGTGCGCGTTCGTCGCAACGTCAAGTGCACATGGACAGAGTCACGGGAAATTTGAAACAGTGACATCTAGTGAAGTCGAACGACTCTTGGCAGTCGACTCAAGTGAAATCTGGATTACCGACAGTGGGGCCTCGAGGCACATCACTTACCGACGGGACTGGTACAGTGAGTTCTATCCAAGCAGTGGCGAAACGATATCGCTCGGGGATAATGGAGTGTGTGAGGTTACCGGTAGTGGCACTGTGCGCGTTGACAGACTCGTGAACGGTAAATGGTGTGAGGCGCGAATAGAAAACGTGCTTTACGTTCCCAAACTTCGAAAAAATCTATTTTCGGTTGGCGAGTGTACGTCAAAAGGGTTTGATGTTGTGTTCAAAGGAAAACAAGTCACAATAAATCGTGACGGTGAAGTTTTCGGCGTCGGAATAAAACAAGAAAACAAAATTTACCGCATGCTCTTCAGAGCGGAAAAAACGAGTGAAATCAGTGAAGCAAATGTGTCAACAGTGAACCTGCGGGTTTGGCACGAACGCATGGGACACGTGAACAATAAAGTGCTACGTGAAATGACAAAATCGGGACTAATTCACGGTGTGAAACTGAAAGACGTTGACAATTTCTTCTGTGAGTCGTGTGCTCTCGGAAAAGCACACAGGCTTCCGTTCAAGAAGAACGAGAGAAAAAGGAACACAAAGCCCGGAGAATACATACACTCAGATGTATGCGGACCATTCTCGGAGGAGTCGATAGGCGGTGCCAGATTCTGCATAACCTTTAAGGACGATGCATCAGGATTTCGGTATGTTTACTTCATGAAACACAAATCTGATGTTTTCGATGTGTTCAAGAAATACGAGAGGTTAGTCAACAACAAATTTGGAAAACCAATAAAGACGTTACGTACGGACAACGGACGAGAGTATTGCAATCGAGAAATGATGCAATATCTCGAAGCACGTGGGATCGAGTTGGTAAACACGGCGCCGTACACACCCCAGCAGAACGGGAGAGCCGAGCGAGACAACAGGACGATCGTCGAGAGTGCTCGCACGATGATTACAGCGAAGAAACTTCCTCTGTCGCTATGGGCCGAAGCGGTCGGTACAGCAGTTACCGTACTCAATCGAGTACTGCCTGCCGGTAACGAGAAAACACCGTACGAGATCTGGTTCGGAAAAACACCAGATGTGTCTCACTTTCGTGTATTCGGATCTGATGCATACATGCACATCGACAAACAGTTTCGCAAGAAACTAGACCCGAAAGCTACTAAGTTAATTTTAGTCGGGTATCTGAATGATTCAATGAATTATCGTTTGTATAATCCACAGACTAAAAAGGTATCAGTATCAAGGGAAGTCACGTTCAACGAGAGCTCGCAGCTCGAGACAACGAAAGAAGAGGTGTTCGAATGTTTCCTTCCAGTTAACGAAAAGGAAGAAGAGGCAGAGATTACCGACGACGAAAACGAGGAGGAAGAGCAAGCTCGGGCAGAACCCGAAAGGAACGAGCAAGAAGAAGAAGACTACCAGCCCGATCAGCCCAGATAGTTGCGGGACCGATGAAATATCCGCAAACCAGCAAGGTATGAGGTTGATTTCGCCGAATACAATGCTCCCAACTCGTTCCAGGAGGCGATGAACAGTCCTGAGGCAGAAAAATGGGCTGAAGCTATAAAAGAAGAGTTCGATGCACACGAACAGAACGGGACATGGACGATTGTACCGAGAGAAAAGGAACGGAAACCCATAGATTCGAAGTGGGTATTCAAGTCAATACGAGACACGTCAGGAGACGTGTACCGGTACAAAGCGCGACTTTGCGCTCGTGGAGGGTTCGCTCGCACAATTTGATGCGAGAACAGCCTTTCTTCATGGCGAACTGAAGGAAGAAATCCATATGGAGATACCGGAGGGGCTCAAAGTGAAGAAAGAAGAAACTCGGAGCTACGTATGCAAACTGAACAAGTCATTGTACGGCTTGGAACAGGCACCCAGGTGCTGGAACGAGAAGTTTCGAAAGTTCTTGGAAAAATATAGTTTTCGCGAATCGGAAGCCGACAAATGTATCTTTCGCGGTTGTGTTACCGGTATAGATGTATTTTTAGCTCTCTTTGTAGATGACGGGCTCATCGCAGCCAAAACAAGTCAAGCCCTCGAGTCGGTATTAAAATCGTTGAAAAAGGCGTTTGATATAACACTTGGGGATGGAAAAATATTTGTGGGGGTACAAATTGAAAGAAATCGCAAAGAGAAAACGGTTTTCTTGCACCAAGAAGCATACGTAAAGAAAATTCTTGATAAATTTAAGATAACCGAGGCAAAAGCGGCAAGTATTCCTGCCGACCCGCACACGAAATTAATTCCAAATGATCAGAAAGAGTCAAGAATAGTACCGTTTCGGGAAGCGGTAGGATCATTGATGTTCCTTGCAGTCGTGTCAAGACCAGACATCGCATATTCAGTAAATTCCGTCAGTAAATTTTTAAGCGATCACAACGAGAGCCATTGGCAAGCAGTGAACAGAATTTTTCGGTATTTAATCGGTACAATGAATACCGGTATAATGTACAAAAGCGGCGGGAGTAACTCGGAGTTACAGGGTTTTTCAGACTCGGATTTCGCGGGGGACGTGGAGACGCGAAGATCTACCACAGGGTACGCCTTCTGCGTATCGAACGGCATTGTGACGTGGTCGTCACAAAGACAAAAGGGAGTCTCACTCAGCACAACAGAGGCAGAGTATGTTGCGGCAGCAGCGGCTGCAAAAGAAGCCGTGTGGCTTAGAAAATTGTTGAACGATCTCGGGTGTCTACCAGATACTGCAACAGTACTGCATGTAGGTAATCAAAGTGCAATTCGTTTAGTCAAAAACCCGGAATTTCACAAACGAACGAAACATATTGATGTCAAACATCACTACGTTCGGGAAATTGTAGAGAGAGGCGAAATTTCGGTAGAATATATTCCTACGGATCAGCAGTTGGCTGATATATTCACCAAAGCACTGGCCAAAGATCAGTTTAAGTTTCTATGTACCGGTTTAGGCATAGGATTATCGACGCACTCAAACGGCGGGAGTGTTGAGAAAATAGTTCTCGCACGTCGAGCGGCGCATGCGCGGGACTAGTGTTAAGGCGCCATAAGTGCACTGTTTTTCACACCGGCACAGACCGGTAGTTGCTTGTGATACATTGAAATAAACACACGTATATTTTGTTAGTCTGTATTCACGAGTCATTTTTATTAATTCTTTTCTACCTATCATCTCCTTAACCAATAATCTTAACAATTTGCTTTCGAAGAATCGGTGTCCTTCGGCGAAGGCAGCGGTGCATTATCTACAGGTGGCGAAGCTACAGACAATGAGATATATATTGTGACGACTTTTTCCAACGGTCGCACAAAATATTCCGATCTCGATAATTCCTTGGACGCCAGCCTAAGATGACCTTAGACAAATTTTATTCGAAATTATCGAGAACGAATATAAGGTTTCCCGGTCGTAGCTGTAGTTTAAAACCAAGTTGGTAGAGGGGCGTGTCTAGGCAAATTGACAAAATAATCACTCTTTACTCACTCGAAAATCCGGAATTACAATTGGAATTTATTTAATAAAAAAAACAATATTGAAAATATTTTTCCGGAAAATTGATAATATAAATTACAAATATTATAATATAAATTAAAGAATAATTTCAAGTTAATTTTCGATAACAAAATTAGTTTACAATAAAATTCTGTTAACCGTCGACAAATCGTTTTTACAAAGCATTCGGCTCGATCGCCCACGATACACAATTTCGTAACATTAAGGATTTCGCCATTAACGCACTTTGAAGATATGTGACCCGATCGATACCGACAATTATATAACAAAAATTACTAAAACTATGGATCTCGAGATTGAACAAAATTATAATAGAATTCCTCTCGGCAATTCAAATTTATTAAACGACATCGACAAATCGCGAGAGATAAAAATCGCGAGACAAGGCGTAACCAGGATTTTCCAAACGCGTGCGTACCCCGAAACAATATCGCTTGTTAAACACCAAAATTCTTTCAAAAAGATACTCGCGAGTAATGCATTACGAAATATCATAAAACGACAATAAGAGCGAAACGACGGCTCACCACTACAGTTTCCGTAGGACGAGATCCGGAAAAAGACCACGGAAAATCTCTCCATCGATATTCTGGCGGCGTCGGGTTTTTGATCAGGAACGGCAACGGCCCGAGAAAAGACATCCTCCGTCATTGCTGCCCAAAACTCGAGTCTCCGATCATTGTCGCGAGAGCAAGCACGCGGACTAGGGTCCTAACCCCCCACCCTTAGCCTACTCGCGAGAATCGCAACCGTTTGTTCTAGAATTTTCGAGAGTTTTCAAGAACCTTCTCTCGCCGACCTGACCTCAACGTATTATTTTGAATTCCGACGATATGCTGAGCCGATACGTTTGATATTATGCTGAGCGGTAATTTCGATGTTTTGTTGAGCGGTATTTTCGATGTTTTGTTGAGCGGTATTTTCGATGTTTTGACACGATGAAATTGTGCCTTCGGCTTCCAACGAGAATATGGCGATCTCTAGATGCTGATGGACGCATCCTGAGGTTAGACAGCTGAGGGTGAGGGCATGGAGTTAGCGACCCACGCGTAATGACCTTCAACAGCGAAACTCGAAATTTGAATTTCCCTCTGCTCTCCGACTCGATGACGTTTCGGTATCCCCTCTCTGAATCGCCTAAGCCTTCCTTGACTCGAAATTATCGTGGATAACCGCCGCTCGCTCGTACAATAATAAAAATAAATCAAAACAAATTAATATTCGGTAAATACGCTCGCATTTGGCCCTTCTGGATTTGCTCGAGAGAAATTCTTCGATGCCGAAGAACGCTCCTTTCTCGTGCCGTGCCAATTTTTAATCATTTTGTGACGTGGGCAAAATTACCACGTCACAATATATATAATACAAATAGAATTAAAAGCACATTTAGCTTCAATTCACATTGAATTGTATACTTTTCTATAATATTAATGTTAACATAAGAACATTCCAATACTCACGTTCGCTAATGCTAACGAGTGAAAGCACCTTGAAAAGCATCTGAGACACTGATGAATCTGCTTGCGACGAATCAACGTTCTTGGATAAACTTCCGAATAGCTGTTACCTCAGATTTGCTTCAAATTTTGCACAGACCTTCTTTTCGAAGTTATAATAGACACAGTCAAAGGAATTTTGGCGCATCGCAATATTTTCCGAGATATTGAATTTTTTTAATCGATACTTTGTCCAGTCATGTATATCTACGCGTACGGTAAAACGCTACACACTAGACTGATTCGAAAAAATTTTTTTTTTTTTTTTCTTGCGCATTCACGTGCGATAGTTAGACAGCAATAAAAGAGAATTTCTGTTAAAATCTGAGCACGATAGCTCAATTTTTAGAGGTCGCTATCTTGTCTTGTATATTTTTAATTTTTCCAAAGAAATTATTAAGAAACAACTTAAATACAGCATCATGTGAAATAACAATTATGTTAAGATAACATTCAACAGCTGTTCCGTAACAAAAATAGACTTCAACAATGCGAAAAAGGTTGTAATATTCACATACTGAATCCTGGTATATCAAGAGACTCGGTAGAGTCTCGGGACAAGTACATTGACAGCTCTGTCGTCTGCTGGCCCGAGGCTCGCCGAGACTATACTTTCTCTGAAGAAAACGATTCGCGGTGGTGGGGGTAAATTTAGCATGTCATTTCGTTCAATTACGAAGCTCAGGAGTCATTTGATGCCTTGCAAATTGAACTGGAGAACAATTAGGAAATTTCCTTTCGATTGAGCCCGAAATCAGCATGATTCGTGGCGTATTTGCTGAGAAAAAACTTTGCACAGGGTCAACATTATGCAAAAACTACTAACACATTCAAGTTTTTGACGTGTCTGTATTCGCTGTGTGCGCAGAACCAAGTGGCGCCGCGTGCGGCTGTAATATGCAAATGTTACGGGACGAAATCTTATATACACAAACGCACGAACATTCCGAGAATTTATTTACTTTCAATAATTTGAATATTTATAATATAATAGTTTTTTTTAAGGTAAGTTATACCACAGCAATTATATAGAAAAAATTTTGTTACAGTACTAACAACTTAAAATAAATTTTTCGTTACTTTTCATTGTGTTTTGGGGTTAGTTACTACTGTCAAAATGAGCCTGATCTCTATACGAACGGGATTTGGACCCATCACGCATAATATAGAATTCAATCCGAATACGATTGTGAAGGGCAAAGCTCTGGCAGTTTCACATGTAATTCGTGTTGAGGAGCTACGTAATGAAAATGTAAGCATGATGATACGAGGCAGTGTGATACCGCAAACATCAGTAAATGCTACTCCGTACAAAGTACAACTGCATGTAAGTACGTCATCAACAAATTAAATTGAAATAAACCATAAATAAATTACAAAATAATGATTAAAAAAATGAAAATATAACATGTAAAAAATAATTCAGTAACAACACATAAATTATTCCAGCTCTCTGACAAACGCCACGTAGATAATGGATCGTGCACATGTGTATCGCAAGCCGGAGGGAAGTGCAAACACATATACGCTCTTGTGCACTACATCAACTCTGATAGGAGTACAACGAAGACGAGTCTTGAGCAGGAATGGGGGAAGCCTTCGGACAAGCAATTGGGCCAAGAGATGTATGCCAAGTCCATGCGCATCGCAAACTTATTTGCACTCGAAAAACCTGAGACCAGTCCTGCGGTTGTCAGAGTTTCGCCTATTTTTCTGCAACTGAACGATCTCGAGCATCCATCAGCGCTACAAAGAGTTGTTAAAGAATACAACGTAAGCGAAGGCGAGCGAATTGTCAAAGGAATTTTCACTGATTGTATTCACTTTGCAATTAACATCAGCGACACCGATCATTGCGACGCCTGTATAAAAAGTTTGATTAACTTTAGTGAGGATCATACAGTATATTCATTGAAGCTATATGAAAGAATAAGCAATGAAAACGAGAAGACTTTGTATTTACAAGAGATTTCGCTGAATGAGATTGAAATAATGCAGGTATGCGTTGAAACACGAGCCCAGTCTCATTCAGATAAATGGCTTTCTGTGCGAAACGTCAGGATCTCCGCGAGCTCACGAGCACATTCGATTAAAACAAGGATATCGAAAACGGTCGATGCTCTAATAAATGATTTTTTGACCCCCTCAAATTTGGGTGGTACAGCAAAAAAAAATACTCAGTACGGTTTGAAAAATGAATATATGGCTGTAAAAGAGTATGAAGCTGTTTATGGATCGAAAGTGATTCAAACAGGAGTAGTGGTGTTAAAATCACAGCCATGGCTTTGCGCATCGCCTGATGGTGTTGTTATCGAAGAAGGGTGCATAACAAAAATAGTTGAAATCAAGTGCCCTGCTAAATGCGAAAAGGTTCCAGTTGTAGACGTTGATTTACATACAACAAGTGTGAACTATTTGTATTTTGAAGCTGGTAGTTTTGAATTGAAAAAAAGTCATGTATATTATACTCAATGTCAGACACAATTGTACGTGACTGGGCTGACGGTATGTGACTTGTACGTTTGGTCTCCTAAGGGAAGCTGTTGTGTGGAAGTGCATAGAGACGAGCATTTTTTGAAAGGTTTGATTCCGAAATTGGAAACCTTTTATTTCAAACATTTCTTGGGCGCATTGGTACGTTTTTCGAACGAGAATAATAATAATAAGGAAAATATACTGCACGGGGGGACAAACGTCTAAGACTGGCTTACGTAAAAAAACGTAATAGAGTTACGTAAAAAAAGTTAACACTATAACATATATTTATTAACACACAAACCTCTGTGATCGCTCCAAAGAATAAAATACTTATTAATATATTGTACGTTGGCACTAACGTCTGTGATCGTTCGAAAGAATAAAATATTACACATTTATAATTTGTTATTTTATTTCATTTATATGTAAAGCCAAACATATTTATTTATATATACAAATTATATCATTCATGAATATACTCTAATCTGCTTGTACAACATCAGTTTCCTCTACATCGCCGTCTTTAATAATCGGTGGCTGCAAGTTGACGAGTGCAGCACATATAAAAACAATGTTATCGGCATGAGGAAGCATATCAATTGAAAATTTATCTAAAATTTTATAAATGCGCAATCTTTGCATGATTCTTTCGATGTGAATTCTCACTTTCGCGACTTGATATGTTTTCTCAACGTCTTCAGCCGAAAACTGTCCGTTGTGTAAGAATGGTGGCATATCAATTAGAGCTCCTTTTCCATTTTCATCGAGAACGGTTTGAATCCCTGGAAACCCCTTATCAGCGAGAACTACGTCATGAGGCTTGAGCAAGTCTAAAATTCCTGAATCAATAGTGATTTGACAGTCACTAGTTCGTCCTCCATAACAATTTGATATGAATGAAATTAAACCACCCGGGGTGCATCCAACGAGTACTTTGACCGTAAACCCTTTTTTGTAGTGTGAATACATGTAAACCCGATTTTCGACAGAATTTGGTTGCTCTGCTCTGATTTCGGTGCAATCGATAATTACTCTGGTATTCCCATATAAGTTTTTGAAAACTTCGGGCATAGTACTTTGAATTACGTCGCGACAAGGCCACATAATAAAGTTACTACAAGCTATTCTTAGCACCTGCAAAACGGTGAAAAAGATACGCGATGCGGTTGTTCTGTGAACACGGAATAAAACGCCTATGGCTGAGAACGACATTCCACTTTTCAGCTTCATGAGAAATATGAGAAGCCGATTTTCTTTGCTAATTTTCTTCGGTTTGTTTTCCGGCAATGAATTCAACAATAACCGAAAAGTGGATAATGTCACACCACAGAGGTCAAGTATTTCTTGGTCCTTCGTTATTGACGATATACCATGGAATCCTGTTGTACATACTGTCAAATCTTCCACAATACCATCACGATTATCAGGACCGATCGCTTTGTCGACTTGAACAATACACGAACCACAACACTTGTCACTCATCTGCCTTTTCTTAACAATCACTGAACTTTTATAGTTTTCAGGTATAAAAACTTGAGTTTGTGCGTGGCAAATATCATTGTACACATATTGTGTGCAAATAAATGTTTTAGTTATTTCGTTAAGGTTTCGATGGTCCGTTGCCAAACCAAACATTTCAACTTGAACTTCCTGGTCAACGGTGAGCAATATTGTTGGAGGCTCGTTTAGGTCACCGAGATGATGCGTTGGTTGTTGCAGCTCCGGCTCCGGAGTATTTTCCTCTGCGTCAATCCGTGTTACACTTTCCTTCTCGGGTTGCCTGACGTACTGTCTTCGACGCATACTCCTGTCAAATCTACACGAAACAAATACTTCTATCACTTATTTCATTTTGGAGAATTAATGATAGAGTTCAATTGTGCTTACCGTTGAATTGCACATTTCTCGTGAGAACTCAATTCTGGCTCTTTTCTCCCCGAGATACTGGGAACGTAACTCGGACTCAACGAGATTGAAGATGATTGGTTCCCAACAAAGTGTGCACTGCATATTCGTGAGTGTTTCGTTGGTTCCCAATTATGTGAACGACTAAAGAATCATTAACAAAAAAAAATTATTCGCGTGACAAAATTACTGGCATGCATACCTTTTAAACGAATGAACATAACCTCAAAAAATATACTTACTTCGTTTTATTAACCCAATCTATCCACTTTTTTTTTTGCGCGGCTTTATAACTCGCTGCTGGGAACGAG